>JAUMHM010028710.1:0-16267 GCA_032362435.1 Melikaiella ostensackeni
TTATGACGTCACCTTGGGGGGCGGTTCAAGCTTTGTATGATGATCGGTGACGAAGAAGGCGAGGGGTGGAAAAAGTGTTCAAAATCGCGTGTCGTAGTTTGTGAACGGCCCCTTGTCATTTTAATTGCCATCATCAATTCTGAATTTGCAGTTTCGTAACGCAAAAAACATCATTATAGTGAATATACTGCTCACGCTTTTGTATCTTTTTTTTAATTATCGATTTATATAAATATTGCACGAATACACATGTATCACTTATTAAAGACAAAATTGTGTTTCTTCCTCTTACCGTGATGATTTTGACGCTGGAATTTGCAGCATTTGCTCGAATATCAATTGTAAATAAACTATAGCCGCCGACAATACTCGCATAATATTGAGCCACTTTTTGCCAGGAAACTTCTTTTTTGCTCCAGGCATTTTTACTCATTGCCATTGGCCATCCTCCTATTCCTTCTATAATACCCATTAGTGGTTCCAAACCCCTTTCTTCAATTCTGGCTGAAATTTTTGGATAAACATTATCATTAACTATTATTAATTATTATCAACGTATTTACTACTAGTAAAATTTAAATCTAAATTTTTTCTGCCGTTTGTTAGAATTAATTTTTCAATTCACTTTCATTCATGCAGGCAGCGAACCATGTCTTTTCATAAATCAATGGCATACTTTCGCCAGGGGCTGCTGGTTTTTGCACAATTTCTGAAAAAGAGTGTCAAGAATTATACGAAAATTGTGTTATTATCGATGCTACTACATCTATTCTAAATGGAATATAAAAATAAAATGCAATATAAAAATGAGAATAGCTCATTGAGACTTATTATAGAAAATGATTTACTTTTCAGAAAAGCTCTGATATCTCTTTGAACTATTTCGTCCAATCTCCAATCGGAACTGTCTGCAGGAACCGGATAATTGATCGACCATGAACCACATACAAATGAATAAAAATCGTCACAAGGATTTACCGTTTTGTTCATTCCATTTATAATCAGTTTTGCTGTAAAATAATATCATAATTTTACAATCAAATATAAAAACACATAAGTGATCTCCAGTGCCGGTTTAAAGAAAAATACGCCCCTAGGCATTACAGTTTAGGTGCCCCCCCCCTTTCTTAAGAAATTTTTATATGCTTCTCTATTTATTTTTTATTAAACCTCCTCAATTTATGCCACCAAATACGTTTTGTAATTAAATTTTGTTATTTGATGTAACTTGTTTATTTTATAAGTACATATTACTATCTAAATTTGAATCAGTGAGATTTCACTGATTTTTAGTGAAAATCTTTACTGATTTCAGTCAGAGACTACAAAGAAAAATTCGGACTCACGCCACTAATTGACACTTATTTTATGATGCAACTATTTTTTAACTTGGCCTTCAAACATATTTTCAAAGTTCTTCGCTATATTGGCTAAAATAACTTATCGGCTAAAATTACATATCAGCCATCTCAATAATTGAAATTTTAAAAGATTTTGAGGATTTCAAAAGCTTTCAAAAATTTTCAGAACATTTCAAGGGAAATCTAAAAATTTCATGAGATTTTAACAGATTACAAGGGTTTCAAAGGATTTTAACTGATTCCAAGGTGTTTTAAAACATTTCAAGAAGTTTCATCTGATTGGAAAATTTTAAACCTTTTTGAAGAAATTTTAAGAGATGTTACAAATTTCAACATGATTTACAGGATTTCAAAGTATTTCAAGGGATTTTTAGGAATTTCCCAAAATTCCAAGAAATTTCAAGGCATTTCAAAAAATTTCTAGGGATTGTAAAAAGGTATCAAAAATATAAATTTCAAAGTTTTCAAGGCATTTTAGGGAAGTACAAAGAATTTCTAAAATACTTTAGAGAGTAAATGAAATAGAATAAAATTTTAAAGCATTTTAAAGCGATTTATTTGAATTTCATGAGATTTTATGGTGTCTCAGAAGATTTCAAAGATTAAAAAATTTGTGACGGAATTTTAAAAGATTTCAAGGTACAGGATTGCAAAAAGTTTCTAGGGATTTCGCAAGATTTAAAGGATTTTCAAAATTTCAGTGGTTTTTAAAGGGTTTAGGGTTTTTTAAAAGATTCCAAGGTATTTTGTAGTATTTTAGAAAATTTTAAGAGATTAAAATTTTTTTTAGGAATTTCAAACGATTTCGCAAGATTCAAGAAGATTTGAAGATTACAAGGAATTTTTACGGTATTTATAAAATTTGAATAGATTTCAAGAAATTTTGCAACATTTGAAATATTATTATAATTTTAAAAGAAATTTAAAGATTCCATAAGATTATAATAAATTTCTAAAGATTTGAATTGGTTGAAAAAATTGGAGACTTTTCCAGCAATTTTAGAGGATTTCAACAGAGTTCAAGGTTTTTAAATATATTTCAGTGAACTTTAACGGATTTTAAATGGTATTTCAAGGTATTTCAAAGCTTTTAGGGTATTTTAAAATATTTCAAGGGATTTCAAGGGACGTTATCAGATTTTATGGGAGTTTACGGGATTTTAGAGGATTTCAAAGATTTCAGCGTTTTTAAAGAAATTTTGGAAGATATTACAGACTTCAAGATATTTTACGGGATATTTAAAAGATTTCAAGGGATTCCACCATATTTCTAGGGAACTTTAGGCAGTAAAATGAAATTAACGAGAATTCTAGGAATTACTAATAACTTCTACGGTTTTCAGGGATTTCAGAGATTTCAAAGAATTCCACCATATTTGAGGGATTCATAGGATCTCAAAAAAAAAGGATAAGATCTGAAGAGTTTTTAAAGATTCCAAGGGATTTAAAAAGACTGACGAATTTTTTAGGAATTTGTGGAGGATCAGAGATTTCAGGGGTTCTTAAAGGATGTCAACGAATTTTAGAGGTTTCAGGGGATTTTAAAAGATTCAAAAGGATTTCACGCGATTTTATAGAAGATGTATATTGTATACCAGATTTCAAAAATGGTTAACCCCTTAATTTAATATCTAAATAATTTCATGGCACTATTTTGCTACTATTTTTTCAAATTTATGCTACTATCGACACTATTTTGAATTTTTCAAATGAGTTCGAGGCGTGCAATGATCATTTGTTTATATAATTGGATAAAACAATCAACAATTAATATCTAATGACACATTTTGATTGTTGATTACACTAAATATCATTGGCAACATAATCTAAAAACAATTGAAAGAACTAATTATTTTCATTTGCCTTTCAATCTCCACACTCGTACTTTCTTCACATAATTTTGCTAAAATTATCAATTAATGTCTGATGAAAAATTTTTATTACTACACTCGAACTCCAATATAAGGACAGTTTCGGGAATTGCTTCGCACGGACCTTGCCCCTAAAGCAGATCTCTCGAAACGTAAACAGTCAGGGCCGTGTGAACTCGCTAAATACTAAAAACGAACTGACACATGTGCTGACAGCTGATGGAATTATTCACTGCGGTACTTCCCCCTTTTACTGCTCCGCTACTGGTGGCGACGCACTGTTTACACTCCCCGTTGCTCCCTGCCCGCTGAAAAACTGCGGAGGTCAGCAGTTCTAGGAAGGCTTAAACTGGATGGGACTATATCAGAGTTCGAGTGTATATAACAACATAACTAACATAACATTGGGAGAATTCATAGAAAGAACTACTTCTATCTACCATTAAATTTCCACACTGGGCATCTGTTTTTATAATTTGTTTATAAAATTAAGATAGAATAACGAATGACAAAATTTCATCAAAAGACATAACTGCTAACACAATTGGATGAGAATTAAGAGAAAAAACAATTTCTTTCTGCGTATAAATGTCTGTAGCATGTATTTTTAAAATAAAATTTGCTCATAAAATTAACAAAGAATAACGAACAACAAATTTTCATGATCAAGTATCGCCGATTTTTTAATTTTTTTATTGCACTTTTTTGTTAACAAATACAGTCAAAAAATGGCAATTTTTACAACTCTATTTTTTATCTTTCCGTTAACAATTGGAATGAACTCGGGATCAATAGAAATAAGTGCAGGAGCTTCTAATACACGAAAGTAATTGACAAAATGTTTTAAATTATTTTTATAAACAAAGTGTATAAACATATTCGAAACTTGGTGATTCGACGATTCAACATTTTTTTTCAGCAAATCTACCTTGTATTCCACCGTTAGTGGTTTTGAATAAAAAATATTATAACCAGTGAATATTCGTTGATTTTATAAACAAACTATATAAACAAATGTTGAATTGAGGCATTTAAGACAAGAAATAAGTCGTGTTTTATCAAAATGGTTTGAAATTATCCACACAGTGCTAAAATATTAGGTAACTTTATTGCTTCATAAGATTTATTAACATTATAAGCAACTTATATAAACGAATGCACTATTCGGCCATTTATTTACAGAAATACATATATTCTGCTTTCACTAAAAAGACTTTGAATGAATTGAATAGTGATATTTACAGAAATACATTCTGTTTTCAACAAAACTATTTCAAACTGGCCTAACAGTGATGTGCTGTCAAAAAAATCTACTTTAGCAACATATTTGTTAATGCCTTAAAGAAATTGTATTTTATTTAAATGCAAATTGAATTAAATATAAATATATAATAATTGAAATTTATAAATATTTGAAAAATATTACTCTGATTGAACACCACTGTTAAGCCTACGTAAAATAGTTTGAGTTGAAACTGTATTTTTTTCTGTGAGTATACGGTCGAACAGTGTATACGTTAATACAATTTGTTTAAAACAATAATACATGTGTTGCACGTATCGATTTTTTTTACAATAAAACACATTCAGGTCAATTCAAAGTCATTTGAGTAAAGGGAGAATGTATTTAAGTAAATAAATTGCTGAATCGTGCATTTGCTTATACAATTTGTTCAAAACATTAATAAATATGTCGTCAAAGTCAATTTTTTTGGCAGCACATCACTACCAGGCCAATGTGTAATAGTTTCAGTGAAAGCAGAATGTATTTCTGTAAATAAATGGCCAAATAGGGTATCTGTTTATATAACTTTGTTTATAAAATTAACAAATATGTTGGAATAACGAAGTTTTCTGGTGAAACATCACTATTGAATCGATTTGAAGTCATTTTCATGAAAGCAGGATGTATTTCTGTGAATAAATGGCCGAATCGTGCATTTTTTACATAATTCTTAATGACGTTAACAAATATGTTAGAGGGACGAAGTTTACTGATGGAACATCTCTAATTAACCAATTTAAAGTCATTTTGGTGAACGCAGAGTGTATTTCTGTATTTAAATGGCCACATATTGCATTTTTTAAGTAGAATTTGTTTATAATGTTTATAAATGTTATCGAAGAATAAAGTTATCTGATATCTTAGCACTGTTAGGACAATTTCAAATTATTCTGATGAAAATATGACTTATTACTTGTCTTAAGTGTCTGAATTTTACATTCGTTCATATAATTTCTTTATAAAATCAACGAATATTGATTGGTTGCAATATTTTTTATTCTGAACCACTAACAGTGGAATACAAAGTAGATTTGCTAGAAAAAATTTTGAATCGTAGAACCACCAATTTTAAATTTTTTTATGCAATTAGTTTATAAAAATAATGTCAAACATTTCATGAATTAATTTCGTGTATCAGATGCTTCTACACTTATTGCGATTGATCCCGAGTTTATTTGAATTGTTTACGGAAAGATAAGAAATAAAGTTGTGAAAATTGTCATTTTTTACTTTATTTCTTAACACAAAAGTGCAATAAAGAATTTGAAAATCAGCTTTTATGATTCTCTTTGAAATTCAATTGAAAGTATTTTAAAAAAAAAGATGAAAATCAATTAAGAATTGTCGGCTCTAGGTTGTTTTGGAACAAATTTTCACGTTTTCCCCCATTGTGCGGCGTGGCACCCCTAGACAATTTGCCTATCTTTGCCTAATGGGTAAACAGGCACTGGTGATCTCGATTTTTCAGACTAATATCACATAACTGAAAATTTAAAAAATTGCTCAGCAAGGGAGTGAGTACAAAAATGTTAAGAATTATCAAATGTTTATATAATCACGCTTCCGTGACTATTAAGACTAGGTCTGGCCATTATCTGAAAATGTTTGGAAGAATTTGCAGTTATTTGCACCAAATGAAAGCTTTTTGGGGGTGCTCCACAAATCAAGGAAACTTTTTTTCAAATAAACCAGCCTACTGGTTATAGGTATTCAAATCTGGATTTATGTCGGGTTTCGGGTATGGATTGCGATGACCGTAAGGCTCTTCCAAGCATTTCTTCGACTTAAACAGTCAGGGACGTATGAACCATTTGCAGTAGGAACACATAATGTTAATTAACCGTATTTTGTACAAATGTGGATTTTTGCTATTATAAAGGATGGACTTTTTTTAATAAAGAAGACTAGTTAGTGAAAAGATAATTTTCCGCGTGTATTTAAAAATAAATGCGAAACATGCACGCGAGTGTTTGAACTGCCCGCTTTGTGGCTACGGAACTGGTGAACTCCGCTGAGCTCACAGCACCTTTCTCTCGGCCCCTTGGATCCCCTCATCCTCAAATGCAGCTGGCGGCAATTCTAGGCATGCGGTATATCGAGAACCGTTGAATCGAGAGTTAAGTGTACGCAAATTTTTTTACGAGGAATTTAAAAACTAGAGCTAACATAACATAACAAAAGACGTTACAACCAAAGCTTTACAGAACATTTTTTTGTAAAACTCTTCAGCTGTTTAATTTCTTTTGTGATAAGTAATAAATAAATAAATTATTTACACTTAAATTCAGGAAACTTCAATTCAGATTTGAGTGCACTGTCAGACTTCCTTAAGGGGCTTCACTCACATGAGGCTTGTGCGGGGTTCCATTTTACGGCGAAACGACTTAATATTTTTGCCCAATCTTTGGCATACGTAATTCAAATAGTATTCTCTTTTCTAGCACAATGATATTTTTTAGAAAAACTGTTTCCATTTTGTTTAATAATTGAAAAAGTGCATTTATAATGCGCCTGGCATAATACAAACTAAGTACTTATTCAGCACATCCTCTATCCTACGTTTATTTACTTTCTCCAAGTTATCTTATGTATATCAATATTATTGGAACACTTTTTATGAATATTTAAATTAGCCTACACACTTTTATGAAACAAATAATATAAAGAATTTCCTCACCCACTTTTTCACATTCATCATCGTGACATACAGTATAATTATTATTGTGTTCACTGGATTCTAATGGCAATGATCTGCGATAAATTTTACTTCTCCATGGACGATTTTTCGAAGTCAATGAACTAGTAACGACTATACCTCCAAAAAGGACTCTATAATTTAAAAAATAATAAAAATAAAAATGATACTTGATCCATAATTTAATAGATAAATTATGGCAGAAAAAAGTACCGTAAACTGGGGCTAAGCAAATTAAGCTGGAGGGTACAATTCTTAACTGGTTTTAAAGTTTTTTCCTTGGGTCGATTCTTTACTAAATTTGAAATAACTCTGTGAAGGCTGACTTTTGAAAAAGAATTTAATGTTTTTTTTTATTTAACTAAAAAAGTGGAGAAATAGGTATTCTCGAATATTCGAGTCTCCTATTTTGTTTAAACTGTTTGCAATTGTGCGAAAAAATTTAAAATCAGTGTAAATTGTTTCTAGTAATGGTCACTTATATTAATGAGTGAATATAAAGAATTTTTTGTTTGTTATAAATAAATTAATCAGCGGAAATGCTTTTTTAATGATTAACAAGACTCAGATATTTTATGATATAAAATGTTCGTTGAAATATATATGAAAGTAATATCTAATTACGACTTATTGCATGTTACCTATTTTTTTGACTTTATCAAGTTTAATAAACAAAGTGACTTTTCAGGTGTTTTTGGATAGATAGGTTTTCGGGTTTCAATGGAATGGACGAAAAATTACTTTTCAGTAACAATTTTCGACATTAGTTTATTTTCCAGTAAAAATTGTTAATTGTTTAAACAAATTTAATGAAGAATGCACACTTCAGCTATTTTTTTACATATGGACTTTGTTTTTTCAGCTATATTAAATATAAGTGTCTTCACTATAACCTTCTGCGTGGACAATTTACCAACATGTAAACATTTTTAAGCTTGAATAATTTTATAAACAAACTAACGATTTTGCTACTTCTTGATACCGGACGAAAATGTTTGTTAATTCTTAGTCATTTGTTTGAAACAAATATAATATTTTGTTTTTCTCGATCAATCGACATCGTTTTTTCAACAGTACACATTTACATAAGAATTGTTTAAATAAATTTCATCAATGAATATAATAATGAAAGGCAACAGTGTCGCAATGATAAATAATTTGCTCTTATCGTTACTAAAAAATTCTAAATAAAATTGAAAAGATGAAAATAAAATAAAATATAAAATATATAAAATTGAAAAAAATGAATAAAATTTTAAAAAAATATTTATAAGAAAGTAGGAGTCATATTCGTTAAATCCACCTTCCTTGACTCTGGGTTACGCTAAGAGCGAATGATTGATGAATTGCGACAGTGTTGCCTCTGATTATTATATTCACTGATGAAATTTTTTTATACAATTATTGTTCATAACAACTGTGGTGCTTCATAAAGATATATTTGTCAGTAATAACGGTGGACTGTTGAAAAGTGATGTCGATTGATCGAAAAAAATTAACAAGATATTATATTTGTTTGAAAGAAATGACTACAAATTAACAAACATTTGCGCTCAGTATTAAAAAGTAGCAAAATCATTAATTTGTTCATAAGATTATTTAAACGGAAAGATGTTTACCTGCTAGTAAATTATCCACGTAGGAGGTCATTGTAGAGATACTAATATTTAATATAACAAAGTTTACATGTTAAGAAATGGCTGACTTGTGCATTTGTTCATTAAATTTCTTTAAACAGTTAACAATTTTTACTGGAAAATAAATTAATGTCGAAACTTGTTACTGAAAAGTAATTTTTGGACCATTTCATGAAAACCCGAAAACATATCTATCCAATAACAGCTAAAAAGTTAATTCGTTCCTTAAATTTGATAATAATGTTAAAAAAAGTAGTTAATAGGTGATAAGTCGTAAGTAGATATTACTTTTGCATATATTGCGACGAAAATTTTATAGAATAAAATATCTGAGTCTTGTTAATCATGGAGAAAGCAATTTTGCTCATTAATTAATTTATAACAAATAATCAATTCTTTATATTTGCTTACCATTAAAATGAAGCATTTCTACAAACAATTTACACTGATTTTAAACATTTTTGAGCAATTGAAAACAGTTTCAACAAAATAGGAGACTCGAATTTTTTAGAACAACTATTTTTCCACTTTGTTAGTTGAATGAAAAAACATGAAATTCTTTTCAAACAATCAGCATTTATAAAGTTATTATAAATTTAGTACAGAATTCATCTAAGAACCTTGAAGTCGATGCGATACAACGTAAATTATCGAAAATAAGCTCAAATTAATAAAAAGGCATGAAACTTGGTATATGTGTTCTTTTTAACCTAGAAAAAGTTTTAGGATAGGGCGCCGAAATATTTTCGAAATTTTTTTCTAAAGAAAACGGGCATTTTTTCCTGAAAATACGGCATTTTTCAAAATCATGGAAATGATTGACTTTTTATTTTTTATTCTTGTGGAGGGTTCCCCGAAATCTTGAAATTCGGAAAAAAATTTGAAAAACTAGAAAATTAACCAAAAGGCGGCTATTTATTTGAAAATCAAATACTTAGTCTTTTTTCGAAATATATGCGAGATGCGGGAAACAGTTCAGAGGAAAAATTTTTCTCCTTGAACAGACTTACGAAAAGTGTTTTTTTTTCGTTTTTCGATATTCTTAACCATTTTTTGAGTACCTTCAAACATGTGTATTTTTATTCAAAAAACGTACTCAGAAAATAGTTCAAAATATAGGAAAAGAATTTTTTGTTAGTCTATTCAAGAAGAACAATTTTTACATTGAATTTTTTCCCGTACCTGGCATATTTTCGAAAAAAACCTACATTTCTGATTTTCAGAAAATGGCCGCCATTTTGTTAATTTCTTACTTGTTAAAAGTTTTCTTCTGGAATTGGAAAATTTAGGGAACCATCCACATTAATAAAAAATTAAATGTCAATTATCTTCAATATTTTGAAAAATACCACGATTTCAAAAAAATGCCCATTTTTTTGGGAAAAATTGTTTTCAATAATTTTTTAGCTCCCTATCCTAAAACTTTTTTTGGACAAAAAGAACACATATACCAAGTTCATAACAATTTGAGCCTATTGTAATTGTAGCGCACCGGCTAGGTAAAAAATATAGAGGTTCACAGCTAACATATGTAAAACTTCAATTGCAAAACCTAAAAGAAGCAATATCGCATTTTAGTTACAGAATTAAGGGAGCACCGCTTAGCCCCTCAAATTGTATCTCAAATTCAAATTAATTTAATGAAAATAATACTTACAGCACAATTTCACGCAACATTTTTCCACCGGTATATAAATTTTTTAACTACTGACAGATCTTGCAGTATTCAAATTCGGCAATAAACTCTACGCCCTTTTCTGCAAAGTGCCTCTTTTATGTGCTGAAGTTACGCAACTGCGGATGTACCCGAAAGGGGATGGTGATAGATTGCGGCTTTTCTTATCCTCATAGCGGATAGAGAAACTGAATTCAGTCTACTAATTGCCTAAATTTACTTATCTACTTAGTAAGTGCCATTATCTCTTCTCCGAAATTTCCATATTGTGTATTCGTATCTACGAGATGTGGCTATTAAATAACCCAATATCCCATCCCGTTTGGTTAAGTATCCTACTATTTGGTGGAAAATTTAAGTATTGTGTTGAAAATTCGCTTCATTTTAGATTGAAAATTAATTTTTTTAATCGAAAATTTAACTAATCAATTTTTGATTGAAAATGATCTTTATTAGCTAAAAATTCAACTACTTGTTTGAAAATTGAAACTAATCTTTTCTAGTGGAAAATTCATCAGTTTGGTTGAAAATTCGTCTTTTTTGGTAGAAAATTAATCTTTTCAGTTAAAAATGCAACTGCTGGGTTGGAAATTAATCTGTTTTGGTTAAGGATTCAACTGTTTTGTTGAAAGTTTTTTTTTTGAGTTTAATTAAACTGTTTTCTGTTTCAAATTGGAATTTTATTTACTTGCAATATTAAATTGTTAAAATTAAATTAAATTAAAAAATTAAAATTTTAAAGTAGAAATTTTTTAAAATTTAACTATTTGGTTAAAATTTTATCTTTCTTGGTTGAAACTTCAAATACTTGGTTGAAAGTTGAAAATTCGTTTCAATATTTTATCTGAAAATTCAACTATTCCATTTTTGGTAGAAAATTTATCCTTAATGAGTTGAAAATTCAACTACTCGGTAGAAAGTTAATTTATTTTGTTGTAAATTCATCTTTTTGGTTGAGGATTCAACTATTTTATTGAAAATTCATATTTTCGGGTAGAGAATTCAACTGTTTTGTTAAAAATTCGTGTTTTTGACTTGCAGGTTCAACAATTTCGTAGAAAACCAAACTATTTGGTTGAAAATTTACTTTTTTTTTAAAATTCGTCTTTTCGGGTAGAAAATTGATCTTCTCTGTTGAAAATTCATCAATTTGGTTGAGGATTAAAGTATTTTGTTAAAAATTAGTCTTTTATCTTTGAATTCAACTGGTTGAATAATCGTGTTCTTTTTTTTCGTTGAATAGTAATTTCTTAAACTGAAAATTTAACTATCCCATTGTTGGTTGAAAACTGATGTTTTTTAGTTGAAAGTTGAACTATTTGGTTGAAAATTCATGCATTTTGTTAAAAATTCGTCTTTCGGTAAAACATTAATCTTTTGGGTTCAAAATTCTACTGTCTCTTGAAAAAATTCGTCTTTTTTGCTTGAAAATTCAACAACTTGATTAAAAATGCAACTCTTTTTGATTAAGTTCTAAAATTTTTCTGGCAAATTCATATGTTTGGTAAAAAATTTAACTGTTTTAATGAAAAATCGTCCTTTTGGATTTAAAATTCATCCTTTATGGTAGAGAAGTCATCTTTCTTGATTGAAAATGAATGTTTTTGTTGAAAATTCAACTATTCTATTGAAAAAAAAATTACTTTCGGTTGAACTTTAATCTTTTTTTTAAATAGATCATTTTGTTTAAAATGCATCTTCTTAGGTCAGATATTTAACTATTGTATCAAAAATTTTATTATTCACATAAAAATTAAATGTTTTGTTAGTCATCTTTTCTGGTTGAAAATTTGTCTTTTCTGGTAGAAAATTAATCTTTTCAGTTAAAAATGTAACTGCTCCGTTGAAAATTAATCTGGCGTGGTTGAGGATTTTACTGTTTTTTTTTCGAAAATTTGTTTTTTTAGATTTAATTAAGCTGTTTTCTGTTTCAAATTAAAATCTTGTTTGCTTAAAATATTAACTATTACATGTTTCGTTGAGAATTTTTTTTTTTTAAATGAAAACTCAACTACTTGGTTCAAAGTTAAACAACTTTGTAAAGAATTCCTTTTTTTGAAGATTTATCATTTCAGTTGAAAATTCAACTATGTGCTGTAAATTAACTTTTTTGTTTAGAATTCATATTTTCGTGTTGAAAATTCATTTTAATTTTTTATCTGAAAATTTAACTATTCCAATTTTGGTTGCAAATTTCTCCCTCATAAGTAGAAAATTCAACTATTTGGTAGAAAATTAATGTATTTTGTTGAAAATTCATCGTTTTGGGTATAAAATTAATCTTGTCTATTGAAAATTCATCTTTTTGGTTGAGAATTCAACTATTTTATTGAAAATTCATATTTTCGGGTTAAAAATTGAACTATTTTGTGAAAATTCGTCTTTTTGGGTTTAATTAAGCTGTTTTCTGTTTCAAATTAAAACTTTGTTTGTTTGAAATATTAACTATTACATGTTTCGTTGAGAATTTTTTTTTTATGTAACCTCAACTACTTGGTTTGAAGTTAAACAATTTTATAAAGAATTCCTTTTTTTTTGAAGATTTTTCATTTCAGTTAAAAATTCAACTATGTGCTGTAAATTAACTTTTTTGTTTAAAATTCATATTTTCGTGTTAAAAATTCCACTGTTTTGTAGAAAATTTGTCTTCTTGGTAGAAAATTATTATTTTTTCGGTTGTAGAATATTAAACTTTTTGGTTGAAAATTCACTTTTTTCAAGTTCTCCTTTTTGAGTTGAAAATTAATCTCCTCTGTTGAAAATTCATCAATTTGGTTGAGGATTAAACTATTTTGTTAAAAATTAGTCTCTCATCGTTGAATTTGACTAGTTGAAGATTTTTTTTTGTTGGAAAGCAATTTTATGAACTGAAAATTTAACTATTCCATTTTTCGTTAAAAACTGATTTTTTTCAGTTGAAAATTGAACTATTTGGTTGAAAATTTTGTCGAAGATTCGTCTTTTGGTAGAACATTAATCTTTTGGTTTAAAAATTCAACAGTCTTCTAAAAAAATTTGTCTTTTTGGCTTGAAAATTCGTCCTTTATGGTAGAGAAGTCATCTTTCTTGGTTGCAAATGAATTTTTCTGTTGAAAATTCAACCATTCGGTTGAAAAAAACAACTATTTTTGTTTGAATTTTAATCTTTTTTTTAATTCGACCATTTTGTTGAAAATGCATCTTTGTAGGTTGAAAATTCAACTGTTTTGTTAAAAATTTTATTATTTTGATAAAAATTCAACTGTTTTGTTAGTCATCTTTTCTGGTAGAAAATTCAAGTGTTTTGTTTAAAATTCGTCTATTTGGATTGAAAAATCATCTTTTATGGTAGGGAAGTCATTTAAAGCGTTTTACAATGAATTCAGTATGGTATCTAGAAATGCATATTTTTGTTGCCATAAAGGACGAACCTTTTTGATAATGAAGCCTAATTAATGAAAAAAGAATTTCACGCGTGTATTTAAAAATAAATTCGAAATATTCACACGTGTGTTCGAACTGCTCACTTTGTGGCTACGGAACTGGTCAACTCTGCTGCGCTAACTGGACCTCTCTCTCTCAACTGCTTAGACCCCCTCATTCATGACTGAGATTCTAAGAACAGCTTAAACGAATGGAGTTTATATCGAGGTTTCAGTGTACGTTCATCAACGAGGGGGGGATGGGGTCAAAAATAGACCAAAATTGGTAACGGAGTTTATGGACGGCCTCTTATTCAATCCAGCCCCCTCCCCCAGCCTCAATACATTTTTGAGGGACAAAGTTTTGGGAATGAATTACGAGTAAATGTCCACTAAGGGCACCAATTGACGTCAACGCAAATGCACCTGTTGTCAATGATAAGCGCCGTGCATATGTGTGGGTTACTGTAATTTTCCGGTATGTGTTTTTAGGTTATTATTTATAATAATATTTATTGTGCAATTACGTGCTTATCCGCCAGTGTCCTGTAAGTTGTTTTACTCATTTTTCATCTCCTGCTAAAGCAAAATAACGTCTTTTAAAATGCATAGCAGCAATAACTGCCACTGTAAAAAATGTCGGGAGTATTCCCAACATTTTTGTAGGTAAAATTCCCTATTTTGGGCAGGAAAATTTATTTTCCCATAAAATCGGGAATTTTTCCATTATTTAGGAAAAATTATCGTTTTTAAACGTAATATTTTCATTATATATTATTATTTTCCCACTTTTCAAGTAATTTCACCAGTGTAAAGTGGGAAACCACATGAATATTTCAGTAGTTCAAGACAAATTCCGCTAGATGCGCAGAGTGTATCAACTCACAATAGAAATTAGTTCCTAAGGTTATAAATGAGTAACCAAATTTTAAACCAAAAATGGACAGGTTAAATTTTCATTTTAAAAAACGAATGCTTAGCCCCCAAAAAATGTAACAAAATAGTTAATTTTTCAACGAAAGCGATAAAACGTCAACTAAAATGATGAATCTTCAGCCAAATAAACATTTTTCACAAAGTAGTTAAACTTTCAACCAAAAAAGGTGAACTCTCAAAGAAAAAGGTAATAATTGAAATTTCAACCCAAACAAATTTTCATTTTAACTCAAATACAGTTCAACTCAACCAAAAAAGACGAATTTTCAACAAAATGAGTAACTTTGAAACCAGAGGTGAATTTTCAGCCAAAACGATAATTTTTTACCAAAAACACGATCTTTCTTTCATTTGAAAAAAAATAATTTTGAAGGAAAAAAGATGAATTCTTCACGAAAAATGAATTAGTTGACATTTCAACCAAAAAATATTTATATTTTGAATCAAAAACAGTTGCATTCAATCAAAAAACAATTTTTCAACAAAATAGTTGAAGTTGCACCCAAGACAGAACAAAAGGTTCAGACTGTTAAAGTTTCAAGCCAAAAAGGCGAATTTTCAACAAAAAAGTTGAGTTTCAATCAAATAATAAAATTTCTATCCAAAAAAGTTCATTCCTTAATGAAGAATTAATATTTCAAATTTTAACAAAAAAAGACGAATTTTCAACAAAACAGTTGATTTTGAAACCAAAGTGATAAATTTTCAACAGAAAAAAAGAATTTTCATCAAAATAGTTGAATTTTCGGTCAAGAGAGAAATAAAATCAACCAGATTGTTAAAATTTCATGCCAAAATGGCGAACTTTCAACAAAAAAGTTGATTTTCAACCAAATAATAAAAATTTTATCCAAGAAGATAAATTCTCAATGAAAAATGTAATAGATGAAATTTCAACCAAAAAAGACGAATTTTCAACAAGATTGCTTTATTTGAAGCCAAAGAGCTGAACTTCTAACAGAATACATGAATTTCCAGCTACAAAAGTTTAATTTTCAACAAAATAGTGCAATTTGTACCCAAAGAGATGAATTTTCAACCAAAAAAGTAATTTTTAACGAAACAGTTGAATTGTTAACCTAGTGAAATGATTTTTTTTCAAAATGGTTTAATTTGGAACAAACAGGAAAAAATACGAAAGAAACTGTGTTTTATCATTTGACCAGAAGCCTCATTCTTGAACACTAACGCTATCAGCATTTAAGTCGAATAATGAAGCTTCAGATAAATGACAAAAAATACGAATTTTTAAATTTGTTTTGCCTTAAAATCAATTAGCTTTTGAATTTTTGTTTAATTTATAGATGTATAAGCAATTATCAATAAAAATATTCAGAATTTAGATTTGTTTTCAAAAATATTTCATTTCTCAAAATTTTTACACTATGAATGTTTACAACATAATG
>JAUMHM010028793.1:0-16262 GCA_032362435.1 Melikaiella ostensackeni
AATAGGGACAATGGATATAATACCAATCCGATTTGGCTTTCCGTCCTCCCGGGTTTTTTGAAAAAGACTTGATTGGCAAATCAGGTTCGACCAGTCCCCACGGGGGGCGCTCTGGCCAATCACAAGCATCGCAGAGAGTATATATAATAACAACATAACCTGAAGCTTCAATTTCAGGTTAGCCCTGAAGAAGTGAACTGCAATGTCCACGAAACGTCAGCAAGATTCGTAGTTTTGCACGGGATTGAATCCCGAAACATCTCCTTTTTACTAAAATTACAAACAGTAACATGCGATTCGGTTATATAATATTTTCCATAGTTATTTCAGAAAAATATCTAATACAAGTCTATATGTATACGTGTTTATTTTTTTTATTCTTTCAGGTGAAAATCTTCAGTAAATTCTGTAAATTATTGTATAAAGTAAATGTAGTACATTCTGAAGGCTAGAAAGGTTTAGCATAAACCAAGTTGTGGAATAATTTCCTGGAACTTTTTTTTTAATTCTAAGGAGTCTAAGAAATTGACTTTTTCCTTCATAAAATTGAATATAAAATCTTACATTATTTATGCACATTGGAAATACCGTAAACCGGGCCTAAGCGCGCTTTCGTGGGGAAAGCGGCGCACACTTAATTCTGTATTTAAAACGTGATGATGCTTTTCCTACGTTTTTCAATTGAAGTTTTACAATTTTTACTTGCAAGCCTTTACATCTTTCACCTAGAATAAGCGAATATAGCATTCAGAAAGGCAGATTCAAGGGTGCGCCGCTTTCCACCACATGCGCCATCTAACCCCAGTTTACGGTACAATTATAGAATCGAAGAAGAAATCAACATATTCAACATTTTTCTAATACTTTAAGTGCAAAAATGTTTCAATTTATTTTAGCTTTTAAAATCCTTAGGTCCTTAGGATATTCTTCAATTTATTTGAAATTGTACAACTGTTATCCTCTTCATTACGTAACATCAATACTAAGTCAAGTCTGAACCCACATTTCGATCTTCGGATTCATTCGAATTGCACACACGGATTGAAAAAGCTTGAAATGTTCGTTAAATCCTCTTCGATTGCACGCATAAATTTTAAAGGTTTGAAATGTGGGTTCGAAATGAACTGGGTATTTATAACGGATCGAGAATAATTGAAAAATTCCTTTGGATTGGATCGGATATAGATTCCAGAATTATTCGAATTAATTCAAAATGAATTCATATTCGAAACTTTTCCCAGGAGAGTAGTGTGAAATTTTTCACATCTCATTTTGACAAATAAACATTTTCATTGCGCCTTCAGTTGTTTTCGTGTCTCAAAAATGTTGCAACTCACAACTACAACGAATTCGACATACCTTTAAGGATCGGCGTTTTACAGTGCTATGGTTTAATGTTTCCGTTTACTTAATTTTAAAAAATATTTAAGAACATCAATTCAAAAAAAAGTCAACGTCTTGGATGGAAATTCATGTATTTTTTTCAATTCGTTCTTTGGTAACAAATTAATCTTCTTGTTTGAAAATTTACCTTTTATGGTACAAAAGTCATCTTTCTAGGTTGAAAATTCATCTTTCTTGGTGAAGACCATGTTTAACCAATGACTACGTTACTTTGGGGGGGGGGGGGTAAAGACTCAACTACGCTTGTCAACGAGGGGGTCGGGTGGGTCAAAATAGCCGCAAATTGGTAACGTAGTTTATGGACGGCCTCTCATTGCAATATAGGCCTACGATTTTATTGAAGCTTTAGGAAAAGACTGAGGTATGTGGAACTATATCATCAGTTCGAGAGTGTCGGCGAGAATTTTTGGGTTGGGTAGAATTTTCCGAAGAAGAATTGGTGAACAAGTTTCAACTAAAGTTTTTTTAATGATCTTAGGAAAAAGTAGCCAAGATATGTTTCAATAAACATGCTACGAGTATGTTTCGGGGAATGCTGAATAGAATGTTAGGTTTAAGAGTATATTTCGAAGATGCCTTAATGAACAATTTTTAATTAAAAGACTTTTCGCGATTTTGGATGAAGCAAGATAAAATGCGTTACGTTAAATGTGCCAGGAATGGTTTTTTGGGTTGTAGATTATTACTGTGAGGTTGTAGATATCTACTAGTGCCTTCCGAAGGTAACTGGAGTGATTATTTTTATTTTGAATTTTTTTGCTTCCCTACTTGAAACCAGCTGAGATTGGGGTTTGCTAGATGTGGTAGGGGTGGTTTCTTGGGGTTGCTTATTATTATTGTGGGGTTGGGGATATCTACTAGAGCCTGACGAAGGTGACTGGCGCGATTATTTTTTATTTGACATTTTTTGATGTCATTAAGCTAGGAAGACCCCTATATCGAATTTCGTCATTCTTCATAGCTCAGAATTTTGGACTTTCTTAGGGCACCAATAAAAATTTTAAGCTCCTTTACTTTTTTCAAAAAATCAATTTTCTTCTGGAGGTGCTAGCTTACATTAACCTAGCACTTCCACTGTCTACAATATCAAAAAAATAAAAATTCAATTCGTCCAGGATTCTAAGCTCTTTTCGGGCTCTTGAAATTCGCAAAAACCAATTGCTTCAAAACAACCCTCAAGTCCAAAAAACCACCCCCTTCCAAAAATTTTGATTTTTCTTGATCTGAATTCCGCTATATTTTTGTGTTTTTTGGATCTTGAATCTCCTGAAATTTAATCACAAAATAACAACCCTGACGTTTCAAAATCGTCCTTTATAAGAAAAGTTCAACATTTCAAAAAAATGAAACACGCTTAATTTGTGGGCATCATTTGTGCTGCTCAAAAATATCAACTTTGATTTTTGGACTCCAACCCCTGATGCTAGAAAGCAACCCCTCTGTACCTTGTCGATATGAATGTGCCAAAAAATAATCTTTATCAAAATTCCACTGTATCAACAGACACTGTAGAATTCACACTAATTTGAAATTTTTTGAACTGTTTTACTTGAAGGCAGCTGAGATGGAGCTCGCTTCATTAACCAGGAGTGGTTTTTTAAGGTTGTTGATTATAACTGTGGGATCGGAGACTTATATTGGTGTTTTGCAAAACTAAATATTGTGATTTTTTTCAATTTCAAATTTTTTTCCTGTTTTTGTGAAGCCCAAAAGAAGCATTAACTTCTGACTTATATTTTTCTCGGTTAAATATTTAATTTTTTAATTAGTGAAAAGTTTGTAACTGTTTGCTTGTGTTGAGGTTGGATTTTTTATATTAATTTTGGGTGTTTTTGAGGGCTTAAAAATAGCTCAAAATTCTGATATGCTTATGTTTAGGTCTAATGCATATTTCATTTTGAGGGTGTTTTTTTGGTGATAGGGGTGTTTTACTGAAAATTAATTTTTGCAGTTTTGGGGAGCCCAAAAAAGTCCAAAATTCTGGTGTGTTTGATCTTTTCAATTGGCAGATAGGTTTTTCAAAGCAGTTTCTTGAGGCGCTGTCGATCCCGCAATATTGAAATTCATGTGGTTAGCCATATCTTTTTGTGGATAGAGCCTTTCTTCGACAGTATTTCTCCAGATTTCTCAAAAATCTGTGTAGATAGGCTAATTAGGGTCCATTATATCTGAAGTTAATTAGAATTTCTAATAACCTTTTCTAGAGATGAATTTGAATTTTATATTTTTCTTATATTTTAGTGTGAAGCAAAGTATTAAATGATCCTGTGTTAAAAATTAAAATAGTAAGAATTGAGTTTGAAATATTAATGAAACCAATAATTCAAAAAAAGTTTGGAACCATTTTTTAACAAAAATAAATTTAAGAACAATTTTTGTTACACGTTTTAAAAAGTTATCTAATTCCAGAAGTAACATACGCATCAAATATCATGTTTTTTCAAACAATTTTAGTATAATTTATGTGCGCATTGCTTGGACTAAAGGACTTATAAGTAAAGCGGAAAGTCGACAACAATAAAAGTATCGAAATTTGGAGTTTTTTAGACCACCAATTTTCGTAAAAAAGGATAATGACGAGGATAGAGTTTAATGAAATTTCTTAGAGAATTAAGTTAATTAGAAGTTTAAGTTACTCTAAATTATTATTTTACAAGGTAACGTCTTCTTAATTTCTTCCAGCACCTACATGATAGCGTGTATGTGTATACCTACATTCTGTGTTTGCAATTTGCGATAACATAAACATATTTTTTTCATTCTCGTGATAATTAAATAAAATTTCGTCCAAGGATTCCTGTTTTTATCAGGAACCAATTTTATACTGAGATATGCACAATCATGTGAGCAAATTATGACGATTTGAAAATTTAATTTTTCTTTTTATAAAAAAATTATTTCTGCAACAATTCTGTTTGATTATTTTTTCCTGTTGATCTTGAATGCTCTTATCGCAAGTCTAACAAAAAAACTAATACCTTTCCATTCAGAATGGGAATATAAAAATTGAAAACATTCTGGAATAATAAATACAGTGAAGGGCTCTTTTTCATAAAAAATCAGCTAAAAACTCAAATAATTGTTAATGTAGTGTCTCTCATCCACGGTGACATATTTGGCGATAAGAAGTATCTTAAATAAACATACCCAGACAACAAAATCTTTCTCAAGTAGTTGTCTTTAACGTTCCAAATGACTTTATCATAATTCCGTACCAGTGACGTCACTGGAAAAGTTGTTCAAAAATGTTCTGGGCATAGAATATATTAGCTTCATATGATGTCATATGAAATCTCAAAATGTTTATCCTCGTGTCTGTCAAAATAATTTTTGACAGATAACCGCTAAGTTGAATATTAACTACTTAAAATTGATATTAAAACCAATAGAAATGAGAAATGTGTTTAAAAAAGCCAAATATTCGTTAAGGAAATGTTAAATAGATTTTTCTATTCATATATTATTATATGGTATGGGTCTAAAAAATATAATAATTTTTACACCTTAATAATATATTTCTTGGTAAAAAATTACAGAAAATACACTTTAGTTGCTATTTATTTATATTTTTTTAATTTTTAAATCACTAAAAGAGTCACAGGATTAATTCTATGTTTAGTGATTTTGCGTATTTTTATATAAAGAACATTTAATTTCAGGATTTTCTATTCTCTATATTGCAATAAAGATTTTCATGAATATTACTTTTAATTGAACTTAACTTTTTGCAGTTTCTAACTATATTACTTTTTTTTAATTCATTCAGCAAACGAACATAAACCATACCTATAATTACCGTAGTCATAATAATGAAACTGCATTGGGAATGTTTTAAATATTGCGTATCGAACGTAAATTAATATTATTTTAAATTAACATTAAGAGCAGCAATTGAAAGTACTGAAACTCATTTTAAGCTATTAACTCCTTTTTAGAACTTTTTTGGTTATCTTTCATAAATTTGTTTAGCGGATATTTTCAAAATCAGTACCTTTATAATACGTCATATGAAGCTGATATATTATTTGTCATGAAGGGCTCTGAAAGTGAGATAAAACCTGATAGTGATTTAAAAAGTACGTCACAAGTTACTTAAATTTATGTCATTGGTGACATTGCTAAAAACTTTACTTACCTCCTCATTACTTTCCCTGCACGTAATTGTGTTGCCTAGATTACAACAAAGTGAAAATAATATTTTGAGAAGACGATGGTAAAGTCGCTACTTATCGTCTAGCTCTATATTTTCATAAATAAGAATTAGTGTATTGTATTAAACATTATCCTTAGACTTTGTTCTTTTTTATTGAAAAAATATTTTTAAATATCATCATTTCTATTAATTCAATCTTGGAGCAGTTCATGCTGCGAAGATTCAATATTAACTTTGATCTTTTAAAAATTGCATAAAGGCATGATCTCCTCGATGTACTTTAATTCTGTCAGGAAATAATGAATATGTAAAGATGATTTTTTCCATGAGGAACCGGATATGTTCTTTCTCACCTGCAGACATGAATCGAGAGGAAATAGGTTCTTTCATTTTCAAAAGGGAAGTTAAAACACTTTGAAAGGCTTGACAACTTTAATTATTTATCAATTGCTTCCTCATTGAAAGAGGCTTGTAATTGCGTCTATTTTCAAATCTACCTTTTTGACATATTTAGAAATAATTCGACACCCGGAACTCAGAAATGCAATTGAAAAAATTTCCTTGTGTGTGTGTAAGTTTCTTCTCCTTACCATGACTTGAAAAGTATTAGAGATTTTACATTTTTCGAAGCCATTCAAAAATTGATCCTTCGTAAAGGCCTGGAAATCTTGATTATCAGCGGACTACAATCATGCTTCATGCGATTCACTAGGTTGCTGGAATATATTTCACTAGGTTGAATTCAAAATTCTTCAGGGACATTTATCAAATAATCTTCTTCTTAACAAATTTAGAGGCTATGTGTCAAAAAATAAAGTAAACGTTTTTTTTCTAGAGGTTAGCAAGCTTAATGTTCAAATATTTCTGAGGAAACAAATTTCGACCCGGTATGTACTCGAGCGGACCTAGATTATCTTTACTTTGTTGGAAACTCGTAATTTGGCCTTCGCAGGGATACAGCATCTCAAAATCCCTTGAAGAGTATGTGTGAGAGACCTGCAGAATAATCTGAAGCACCTCGATTGTCGCAGTACTCATAATTACGTCTTTCAGATCCCTCAGGAGTGATAATGACAAAGTGTCTCCGAAGAATGATAAAACTTTACCTGGTAGGCCTCCTGCTGAATCCCACCCATACTCGTTTTCTCGGAACCACGTTTCAACCTTCGCCGGAACGCGGGGTGTCAAAATTCCTCGAGGAATGTTTGAGAGGCCTGATGAGTCCTCTAGAGCACCCAGGTTGTCTTAGTTCTCATATCTGTGACTTTTAGATCCATTAGAAGAGTTTTCCCCAAAATGCGTGAGAAGAATGTTAAAATTCTATCTGATAAATCACCTAGTGAATCCTAGACATCCTGCACTATATAACTTCCTTGGTTATTAAATTAATACAATTATTAATAGTCATTAATCAGAGAGTATGAGCTTTAAGCATGAAAGCTATTTTATTTTAAGTCGTGCACCCAGATAGAAGATTCTTCGATTTAAACAAAATTCCTTTGGATCAACTAACTTTGTGCATTGCTATGTGGCATATAAAAGTTTATTTGATGCAAAAAATGTATTTAGTTTAAAGAAATATTCTCTGTCTTTATGATTAAAGTACATAGTTTTACAAATCGATTGACTCAATAAGAGTCCGTACCCTCCTCTTCTGAGTTAGTTGGGGACCAATTTCTTTTTTCATACTCCAGAAAAGCAATATTGTCTGTTCTAATTGCAAGTAGCTTAATTTGACTTTTTTATTATTTGCAATAGCACAGAGTGTTACAGAAACTCAAAAGTTTACTTCACTTTATGACTAGTTATTTGAGTATAGTTGTGATTGCAATCCTACTTCAACTGGTGCTAAAATTGAAAGTTAGTATTTAGTCGTGATTATAAGTTATACAATTTCAACAGTTTTTCCCTGAAATTGGCCTGTTCCAATGTTTTATCGAGTTTCCTGGCTACGACAATCTTCTTTAGCGCCATAATAGCCACGTGATACGTGTGTAATCTTTGCATAATATAAGTGTAATAGGGATTACTCTGAATACTTTTTTGACCGCTGGGTTGGTTTCGATATAAAATGGTGCAAGTGACGTTTCTCAGTTACGTGCTGTTGTTTTTGATCGAATTTTGTGGTATTTCTGTGGGTGTACACGTGAAAACGATTATTTAGTAAGTGAAATAGATTAGGTGTGTAAATAATTCTTGTATTTCCATTTTAAACCCGTAACTTTCAAAAGCGTTATGTTGATGGAGGTGACGTAGCCTACTTACAAGCTCCACAGTATCGCCCTTTCATTGTTTCAATAAAGCTGAAAATGTTACACAAACGCGTTCTTTTATAAAAATTGAATCTATTAGTTATGTCTTTTATTTTTTATAGCCTCCTTTTAATTTATATATGTAACGCTGAATAAATTCACATTCACATATTTTCGAAAAGCAAATAGTAGTTTTCCACTATCCAATTAGTGAATATTTCGTCTAACTGAATTAACATATAATTAGACTAATGTAGATTTTACAATTAAAAAAAACTTGTATTCGATTCAAATAAATAATTTTCTTGGTTTAGAATAATCAGATTAAATAAATTATTTCTTAAACTGTAGCCAGTACTTCATTTGAATTAGAAAAATCTGTTTTTCTTAGATTGATCAAATAGTAAAAAAAAAAATCATTCCTTCATTCGAACTATCTACCGTTACGAAATATTCAGTAAGACCAACCCATTTTCAGCTCATTCAGGGTTAAATTTACGTCGGAATTTTCCGCAACTCTAGGCCCAGCACTTTACTTGACCGGGTTGGTTTTAGAGAAAATTCCGTAACACCAGTCAGTGTCTTCTTTATTTGAAAGAAGAAAAAAACGACATTTTTAAAATTAAAACGAATTTTTGCTTATTTTAAAGATACTTTCACTTTGACTTTAAAACGTCAAGTTCATGCTCGTGTTTGCTGCTAGCTTGACGTCATTTGTGGACAAAACCTTAAAGATAAATGAACATTAAATACAGGCGAAGAGCTTATCAGTGTTGAAGTTTTCCATGTTTTGAAGGTTACTGTCTGTAAAATCTCAGTATATAAATGGCCTGACATCAGCATCCTGACATCAGTACAAACAGAAGTAGTCACATTGCTTTTAGTGCTTTACGTTTATGATGAAGTTCTTAATCCTTGCTTATGTGGCACTTTCTGTCAGTGAGTATACTAAAGGAAATGAAATTAATTAAACAAATTTTTTGTGATTTCGTATGCAATGAATTTTACAATTTTATTCGTATTCACACATAACTGATAGAATAAGTCTTTCTGTCAATTTTTAACAATAGCAAGGGCTTATATATGACAAAAAATGTTCCGAAAAAAGTCAAGGCAAAAACATATATTCTACAAACTCTCTCACATGCAGTTTCAATTCTACGAGGTTATTGTTCTCGTACCAATTTTGTAATGAAATTTTTTACGTGAAATTATTTTTACAGAGAATATTATTTTGTTCAACTAACATTTTTGAATTGTAGTTAATATTCATGAAATTTTATAAAAATCATCAATGAAAGTTATTTAATTTAGATGCTTTACTTTTGATTTGAGTATCAAAAGTTTCTATCATTAACATAATATTTATTTGAAAATTTAAAGGTTTCTCAGAATCTCAAGATGTTTCGAGCGATGCTTCCAAACAGGGATATACCACAAAAGAAGCATTAAAAGTATTTTTTAAAATAACGGAGAAGGATATGTCTGCAAAATGTGACAAAGTTGACGACAAAACTAGGTGGGACAACGTGGAAACAGCTCTTCTACGTCTTGAACAAGTTGCACAAGATATAATAACTAATGTTGCAAAGGAAGCCAAAAAGTCCACAAAAGCTACTGATCAGGTCTACGACGATCTTATTAAAACTCGTTGCCTGAATAATGATGATTTCAAAGAGGCTAAAACAAATGTCATCCAAGCAGCACTACCATGCGTGAAACCAGACAAACTGGCCGAAATTCTGAAATACTCTATTTCTTATTCTTGTAAGAGAACTAAGAAAGAGTAAGTTCATTCAATGTTTTATATGAATTCCATATTATGATTTTAGTTACAGCTTTTCATTTCTATTTTATATAAGAATATACAAATTTTAAGTTTCATATTGCTTCCTTTTCAGAGCCAAGAAAATTAATGGAAGCAGCTAAAGAGAGTAGCAAGAGAACCAAAAGGAGGATGCATATGACGACTTTTGATGTTTCTGCAATCTAATTATAACCTAATATTATTATCATAATTATTATCATTATTATTCATGAACTATGTAACATTAAATAAAAAGTTATTTCTATAAGCAGTTCATTATCTTATAATTTTATATTCATAAGTTATGCTGCTGTTACGTATAAACAACGCAAGCTACCTGCAATTGTATCAGGATTTCCCTATAGTTCTTTATTTGAATCTACAAATTGAAAATAAACCAAAAATAGAGTTGCGAATTAACAAGAAGTCAAGAGAATAAATACACAATAAAATTGCAATAAATCTATTGTAGCTTTTAAATACAAAGGAAAATGAATTCGTTAGAAATTGCTTTATAGGGTTGTGACCAAGACTGCTGTGCAAATAGTGAAGGACGTATCTGCAGTTCGATTGAGTCACCTGTCACTTTTTGGTATCTAAAGTAAATTTCATAAAGTCTTTTCTTTCTGGCTAGACTTATAAACGTTCGTTCTTTGATACGATATACAGTAAAATGGGGCTAAGCAGCTCGTTTTTCTTCGGGTTGTTACAATAAAATACCTAATTGTAAGTTTCCTGATCATTTCGAAGCAAATAAAGTTACTAACTTTTATAACAATTTATAATAATGATCTTCAAATTCATTCATTCACTTTGTCCACATTGGAGCTCCTAGATGTTTCTGCTCGCCTTTCGCGTGTTTTTCATCTCGCGACTATTTCTGTCATGTCAATGTGACAGTTTATTAGTATACGTCAGTTTGATATCTTATAAAATTGAAGCAGGTAATGTTGAACGGTACTAAGTCCAGTCAACCTAATTTCATGGAACAGACAAAAATCTTTCTAGAGGAATAATTTAAAACCGATTGAGTGAATTATTTCATGTGACGTAGGCATATGATTTTATCAGCGCCTTTTTAGTACTGAAAGTAGCCGTGGGTGAGTGGGCCAGTTTAATAATCATTGTGTGAAAAAATAGATGACGCTGCATGCACATGTAATAATCTATTGCAAATGGCGATGGACTTAGCACTATTTAACTTTTCCTGGTATTATAAATAGAAATATTACATAGATCGTCAATAAAATCATACGAAATACATATTTTCATTTATTTCATGAACAAATAAAACTATTCAACAGAAAAAATAAACATTTGTAGAGTTGACTAAGAACTGAACCTTAACGAAACGGATGCAAGGTCTATGGCTTTATTTCTCTGTTTGTTAAACAAAGAAAACATTTCAAAACATGAGCTCTAACAAAGACATCTTGTGTAACTGAAAATTGAACAAAAATTCTTTATTTACAACATTTTTCAATTTCGACAATAATATCTCCAATTGTTAAATACTTGTTGAAATCCTATAATAACCATCGAATTGTTTACAAAAATTGAATATTCTGGTATGCTTCATTCATTTATTTTGGACTAGAGTATGAAACGTTTTCCTAATTTTTTTCACTGGAATAGGCGTAAAAAAAATCAGAAAGTGTGATTTTCGAAGGAAACTGAATTTAGGCAAAAAGTGAACTTAGCACTGGTTAGCTTTCCCTGCTTCAATTATCGTCTTCCGAATTGAAGCAGCATGAAGTTGGTCCCCTTACATAGGAATGCTTTATCATTGCTTTTCAATAATTACGTTATTACTCTTACAAACTAGATTAAAATGATTGAATTTCAAAAAGCGTGATGCACAATTTGAAAATGATTAGTTTTTAGCGACTTAGTTTCAAAATTCCAATTTTTGAATTCTTCAATTCTAAACGAACTTTAGAATTGTTCAATTTTTAATGCTTTGAGTTTGAAAAAATTAATTTTGAAGATTGCCAATTCGAAATCATATAATTTTCAAGGTTTTTACAGTAATTAAACGTTGAAGGTTTACGATACTTAAGATTTTCCTATTTTAAATGGCAAAACCGGCAGTGATTTTTTTTTACAGAAATCTCATTTTTTGATAAAAAGATCGATCCGGTCACTTTGAATGTCACATCATACTACATATGATATGATATACCCTAAATAATTTCTATCATCCTTGAAATATTTATAATTTCAACGGCCGTTTCGAATGTGCAATTCTAAAATAGTTTATTTATGAAGTCTTGAAACTAAAGTTGTTTAGTTTGAAAAGCTGAAATATGAAAGTATTTGTTCTAAAGTTTCTTAAGGTTTAAATGCTTAGTCAGAAACGTTACACATTCTTGTATTTATAATTTTGTTCTGTTTGTGTTGCTGACCAAACAAAAAAGATTAATGTGCCATCCTTAATGCTTTTTTAGTATTATTGAACTCTTACAGCATTAAATTTGAACTTCCCTGCCAGAAAAAATATGACAAGTAACTATGTATAGGGTCTATGCATAGTGACTATACGTAGTTTGATATATACATTTTGCATAATTATGCCATTTGAATAGTTTAGGACTGTAAAAGCCTAGTTACAATCACCCGATGATTTGTCGAAGTCTTCACTGCGTCCTGACAAATCTTCCTTGAAATAGCTGGGTTCTCAACTGAAATTTACAGCACATCGATGTTTTTACCCAGAATCTCGCGGTCCGAACGAAGTATCCTAGTAGTCCAGATCACAAAAATATAACTTCCTCAAAGAAACTTGGTTCCTATCTAAAATTTATAACATCTCGAGTTTTCCCTCAAGATCCCACCATCCTAAGAAACTATCCTCGTGGTCTAAGTGTCAAAAATTCATTTTCCTTCAGGAAATTGGGTTCATATTTGAAATTATCAACACCTTGTGGTTTTTTCCAAGATCCCGCCATCCTATTGAATAATCCTGGTGATGTTCTATAGGTGTCAAAAACACATTTTCCTCGATGCAGTTGGGCTCTCAACTGAAATTTACAACAACCGGGTGGATTTTCCGAAGTTATCCCTGTCCTATCAAATAATCCTGGTGTTCCAGATGTCGAAAACACATCTTCAAGGAAGTTGGCATCTACGAATCTGAAATATATGGTAGTCTAAAAATCGTTTGTTGATATTTGATTCTTACTTCTAAAATACTGTGAATCATGCATCCAATTAAACTAAGACTATTTTACTTAAGGTGCTTTTTAATACCGAAATCTGACCTGAAATGATATTGTTTTTTACTTTTATATAAATTTACAAGTTTTTAAGCCTGAAACCTGTTTTTAACCTAATCGTTTATAATATAAGGTTTCCTAAAATATTGAATTACAATGAATTCTGAATTTAAGAACATTTTTCTTTAGGATCTGGAGAACAATATAATTATGTAGTTGGATCGGAGCATTTAAACATTCTCCTGCCTTAGTTCGTTCAGCTTGCATCCTAAACTGCATTTTATGTATGTGTCGTCCAACACCTTCCATTTGGATTTCTGGGCTCTGTGTCGAAAATATCCTGAAACGTTTACGAGTTTTGTATCAATATGTTTATTACCTTCCCAAAAATATCATTATAAGTTGTCGACAGAAAATTGAAAAATGTGTTCTCACTTCCTGTATATACTTTTTGTACATTTTTCTTTGAATTAATCAAAATTAAATAAATGTTTTCTTAATTGAAGCCAAAAAATTGTTTCTCTCAATCATACGGTATCAAACAAATTTTCTTGTTTGACTCAAACAAAAATTTTTCTCAGTGTGTCTTAAGGTGCTTACTTTTTCTAGAAATTTAATCTATAGACTTCAGGACTCTAGAAAAATCTGTTTAACATAATAAATTTACCTAGTATTACATCTATGGCCGCTGCATGGAGACCGGGTTTACTATCTTCCGAGTTTTTTCCCCTCCTTGAAATTGAATGGATCTTCAGTGCCTCTTCCTTAAGAATGGCCGTCGTCAAATTTCTGGCAAGTGATGCATGCTTGCAGCTGCTTTTTTTAGCTTCATTCAATAATTTTTTCCCAATGTAGATTCCTTTATCGGATATTAACTGTTAACCTCTCTGTCTACACCAACAATTATATCAATTACTATTAATTATTGGTTATACATAGGTATATGTATATAGAACAAAGGAATCGTTGTTCAATCAACTTCTGGAGATCCCGAAATCTCCCTTAAGACATGTAGCAGTTAATGTTTTGCAGAATACATTCCTAATTCTAATTCTGTGCATTATAATTTACTTCTTAAATATTGTTGATTACTTTTTTAATTTTTTGTTGCTGTTACAATCTTCAAATCAATGGCTGTCACTCAATATTATTCGTAATATTTACTACCTGTTCCTTAGAGTTAGCCCTAGAAACTTCTCATGAATGAATACAAATACAAATACAAATACAACTTACAAATAATAATAAAAATAATGATAATAATGTAGGATAACATAATATAATATAACATAATATAACATAATATACAATGAAAAGGTGTTCTCGCCTTGGCGACGAGGTAGGGCTTGAGCATTCCACTCATGACTTTCACGGCTATATTGACAGTAGCATTGTTACTGACAGAATTTCCCGTGGTAGACAGGCAGAAAACAAAGAGGAAATGGACTGAAAGAAACACTGAAACCCATACAGAAATTGAGAGTTTACGAATTATATTGAAACGATGGTCTCTTATCACCCCCGCTTCTGACTCTACAGTAGAGCCATCTAACAGGAGGTGGATAACCACAAAAGTATAAGTGGTCAAACGCGCCCATGGGAGTCGACCCAGCCCGAACTACTGTAAATAAAGTCGCTTGATTATTATTCAAATGGAAAGCTTGTGCAGCATTTTGAATGATGAAAGCATAACTTTCAGTAAAGTTAAGGAAAATTAAGAACTCTTCTTCTTTTCGTGTAACTTAAAGGTGCTTTAAAAACAAACCTTGTTGTTTTGCATGAAATGCGTGAGGCTTCAAGTTTTTTAGTTTAGTGCAGAGTTCTTCCACGAAAGCATCAGTGTCTGCTATTTCGGGCTTCAAAGTGCTTCTATCAGTTTGCTTCCAAACTTGATATGTCACTGTGTCGAAACTATTCACGTCCAATAGATCAATCAGGTACTTTTTGAAATTTTCAATGTCATGACAAGATTCGCATTCGTTAAAATGACAAGCACCAATGAGTTCACTGCACATGATTTCTTCCAGGCAGTCGTGGTGATCTGATAATTGTCTGGCAGTCTCCTCAGTTAGATGTTTGATATCAATCGCTTTTAACATCAACTTTACGTTTTCATGATAAACGCAGACACAAGCATTGTGAGTTCCAATTGCTTCAGCTAAAGCACAGTGCTTCGGTCTTAGTTGTGCGAATTTTGAAAATCTGATCTTCACATTTTCGTGCTAAGTTACGAATCTGGCATATAATTCTGAAAGATTGCACAGAATCAGTCTCATCTATATTTGCTCACGAGTATCATCTAGTTTTTTGACAGATATAAAATCTTTCTTACCTGGCATCAGTCGACTATTCTCGTCATCTTCGTAGAAGTTCCTTACCAAATTTTCAGTTCCTTCTGCCAATTTTTTTCCTCGCTTGGCTTCCGCAAAAGTTAAAACTCTACTTTTGGCAACTAAGTCTTTTGCTTTTCTGGCTTCACATTCAAATGTACCGAATTCTCGCATGATTTGTCTGCGACTCCAAGACTTAGGCGCAAGTGTGAGTAGACAAATCTTTTCTGAATATACAGTGCCCTTCTGCTATAATTTACCTTGTATTTGATTTAGGACTTCGAGACCCGCTAAGTGATTTTCATCATTGCATCCTTCTTTCTCGTTTCTTATTGGCAAGCAAAAATCCGGGTCCTCTTTTATCTCTTCCTCTACATCAATACCAGGCTCTTCTACAACTCTGGATGGCTGCAAATTGATATTTCTACATTCTTTTGTACAAGCACCACATATCTTAATGCCTTTCGGCAAACCAGGAAACTCTACTTGCTTTATAAAAATTATAAAATCAAAAACAATGTATTTCATAGAATAAAAGGACATGAAAAACCCTTCAGGAATCACTATAGAAAATTCAATTCGCACTTGTAGAAAGCAAGTTATGACCATTTGAAAATACCCGTTTTGCCCGGGGGATGAAAATTTCACTTCCTGTAGTTCGAGGAGGGGTGGTAGTAAAAGTGTATAAGTTTGTGGGTAAACTACTATCGTATAGGCGAACCAACTCTAAAAATTTTAAGGCAATCGGAAGGTATGACTTTCAAAGTTGGGGCAGTTCAGAAATAATGTCCCCTATATCTAAAATTAGGTGTTTAATGTTTAGGAATTAATGCACATTTTGTTCTCGAAGATATGTAATTCTATTTCATTTGAAACTCAAGAAATGAATCCAAAACTTCTACACGACCTACAGAGATCCGCTATGTGGAACTTTTGGCTTCTGAATTATACGCATCTACATTTTTAAGAGTTTAAAATAATAAAAAGAACCCAAATAGTATATTGTGCGACAAGTTGAAAAAGCGAGAGTTTTAAATCGTCGCTTTTTCAACATGTGGGACACGATACTTTTTCTGTAATTTGTTTAAAAAGTGCTAGTTT
>JAUMHM010028813.1:0-16261 GCA_032362435.1 Melikaiella ostensackeni
ACACACACACACACACACACACACACACACACACACGCACACACACGCGCACGCACGCACGCACACGCACACACACACGCACGCACGCACACGCACACACACACACAGACACACACATACACACAACAGCGATATTGGAGACGCCGCGATCGGATTGCATGTTTTTTATTGTTCCTACGGTTACCTTCATTTAATAGACATCACAGATGCTACTTAAACAAAATAAAAATTTGAAGAGAAGAAAGCAAATCTCTCTTCATGTCTCTCAAAAAGCCTTACAATGATGTCACGACGCAAACTGAAGATCTGAAGAAATACTGACGATCTCAGAGGATTTCATTTCATTAATCTGTTTTGATTGAGGATTCAACTATTTTGTTGACATTCGTCTTTTTGGGTTGAAAATTTAACTATTTGGTTGAAAACTAACATTGTTTTTCAAATTCATATTTCTTGTTTGGAAATTCAACTGTTTAATATAAAATTGAACAATTTGATTCAAACACTATTTCTTTCTTAACCCAAAATTATTTCATGATTGAAAATGCAACTGTTTGGTTGAAAATTAATCTGGTTTGGTCGACGATTCAACTATTTTGTTAAAAAATTTTCTTTTTGGGTTAAAAATTTAGCTATTTGGATGAAAACTGACATTCTTCCAAATTCATAATTATACCTTGTTTGGAAATTCAACAGCTCTATATAAAATTGAACAACTTGCTTGAAACCCTTTGTCCTCCTTGACTGAAAATTATTTCTTGGTTGAAAATGCAACTGTTTGGTTAAAAATTAATCTGTTTTGGTCGACGAATCAACTATTTTGTTGTAAATTCGTCTTTTTGGGTTAAAAATTTAGCTATTTGGATGAAAACTGACATTTTTCAAAATTCATATATCTTGTTTGGAAATTCAACTGTTTTATATAAAATTGAACAACATGATTCGAACACTTTTTCTTTCTTGAATCACAATTCTTTATTGGTTGAAAATGCAACTGTTTGGTTGAAAATTAGTCCGTTTTGATCGAGGATTTAACTATATCGTGAAAATTCATTTTGTTGGATGAAAATTCAACTATTTGGTTGAAATGTAACATTTTTGTTGATACTTCATATTTTTTGGTTAGAAATTCAACTGTTCTACATAAAATTGAATACTTTGATTAAAATACTTTTTCTTTCTTGACTTGAAATTCTCTCTTGGTCTAAAATGCAACTGTTTGGTAGAAAATTAATCTGTTTGGGTCAAGGATTCGGCTTTTTTTAATTTGTCTTTTTTGGGGGAAATTCAAATTTTTTCGGAAATTCAACTTTTTTATATAAAATTGAACCACTTCATTGAAACACTTCTTCTTTCTTGACACAAAATTTTTTCTTGTTCAACAATGCAACTGTTTGGTTGAAAATTCAACTATTTGGTTGAAGTGTAACATTTTTGTTGATACTTCATATTTCAAGGCTAGAAATTCAACTGTTTTATACTTAAATTTATAAATTGAAATATAAAATTTATTAAAAATTATTATTATTAAAATTTGTTATGTTATTAAAATTTATAAATACTTTGATTAAAATACTTTTCCTTTCTTCACTCAAAATTCTTTCTTGGTTTAAAATGCAACTGTTTGGTAAAAAATTAAACTGTTTTGGTCAAGGATTCAGCGTTTTTTTTTTAATTAGTCTTTTTGGGGAAAAATTTATATTTTTTTGGAAATTCAACTGTTTTACATAAAAGTGAACAACTTGATCAAAACACTTTTTCTTCCTGGAATCAAAATTCTTTTTTTGTTAGAAATGCAACTGTTTGGTTGAAAATTAATCTGTTTTGGCCGAGGATTCAGATGTTTTGTAGAAAATTCGTCTTTCTTTAGTGAAAATTCAACTCTATGGTTGAAATTTAATAGTTTAGTTGAAAATTTATATTTTTTGGTTACAAATTCAACTGTTTTATATAAAATTGAACAACATGACTCAAACACTTTTTCTTTCTTGACTCACAACTTTTTCTTATTTAAAAATGCAAATGTTTGGTTGAAAATTAATCTGTTTTGGTCAAGGATTCAGCTTTTTTTTAGATTAGTCTTTTTGGGGAAAAATTCATATTTTTTTTGAAATTCAACTGTTTTACATAAAAGTGAACAACTTGATTAAAATACTTTTTCTTCCTTGGCTCAAATTCCTTAGTTACAAATGCAACTGTTTGGTAGAAAATTAATCTGTTTTGGTCGAGGATTCATCTATTTTGTTGAAAATTTATCTTCCCGAGTGAAAATTCAACTATATGGTTGAAATGTAACATTTTTGTTGATACTTCATATTTTTTGATTGGAAATTCAACTGTTTTATATAAAATTGAATAACTTGATTAAAACACATTTTCTTCCTTGGCTCAAAATTCTTTTTTGGTAAAAATGCAACTGTTCGGTAGAAAAATATTCTGTTTTGGTCGAGGATTCAACTATTTCGATGAAAATTCATCTTTTTGGGTGCAAATTCATATTTTTATGGTCAAAAATATTATTTTTGAAATATTATTAAATTCATTATCAAAATATCTTATTATCAATAATATCATTAGAATATTATATTATCTACTGTTTGATATGAAATAGAACAACTTGATGAAAACACTTTTTCTTTTTTGACTTCAATTTCTTCCTTGGTTAAAAGTTTGACTGTTTGGTAGAAAATTAATCTGTTTTGCTCGAGGATTCAACAATTTCGTTGAAAATTCGTCTTCTTGGGTGTAAATTTATATCTTTTGGTTGGAAATTCAACTGCTTTATATAGAATTGAACAACTTCATTGAAACACTTTTTCTTTCTTGACTCAAAATTCTTTCTTGTTTAAAAGTGCAACTGTTTGGTTGAAAATTAGTCTGTTTTGATCGAGGATTCAACTATATCGTGAAAATTCATCTTTTTGGATGAAAATTCAACTATTTGGTTGAAATGTAACATTTTTGTTGATATTTCATATTCTTTGATTAGAAATTCAACTGTTTTACATAAAAGTGAACGACTTGATTAAAATAATTTTTCTTCCTTGGCTCAAATTCCTTAGTTAAAAATGCAACTGTTTGGTACAAAATTAATCTGTTTCGGGAGAGAATTCAACTATTTTGTTGAAAATTCGTCTTTCCGAGTGAAAAGTCAACTATATGGTTGAAATGTAACATTTTTGTTAATACTTCATATTTTTTTATTGGAAATTCAAATGTATTATATAAAATTGAATAACTTGATTAAAATACATTTTCTTTCTTGGCTCAAAATTCTTTTTCGGTAAAAATGCAACTGTTTGGTAGAAAATTAATCTGTTTTGGTCGAGGATTTAACAATTTCGTTGAAAATTCGTCTTCTTGGGTGTAAATTCATATCTTTTGGTTGGAAATTCAACTGCTTTATATAGAATTGAACAACTTGATTGAAACACTTTTTCTTTCTTGACTCAAAATACTTTCTTGTTTAAAAGTGCAACTGTTTGGTTGAAAATTAATCTGTTTTGATAAAGGATTCAACTATTTTGTTGAAAATTCGTCTTTTTGGGTGGAATTTGATATTTTTTGGTTGAAAATTCTACTTTTTCATATAAAATTGAACAACTCCATTCAAAGACTTTTTCTTCTTTGACTCGAAGTTCTTTCTTGCTTAATTCAACACTTTGGTTGAAAATTTGTCTATTTGATTTGACAAATCGTCTCTTATGGTAGAAAATGAATTCTCTTGGCTAAAAATTTGATTATTTGCTTAAAAACTTATGTGTTTTATTGCAAACTCGTCTTTTTTGGTAGAAAATTCATCTTAAGGTTGGAATCGCTACGGTTTAATAGAAAATTAATCTTTTTTGGCAAGGGATTCAACTATTTTGTGGAGAATTCGCCTTTTTTGGGTGAATTCAACTGTTTGGTTGAAAACTAACACTCTTGTTGAAAATTCATCCCTTCTGTCAGAAATTTCTTCTTTTTATAAAAAATACAACTATTTTGTTAAAAAACTTTTTTTTTAAATAAAAACGCAACTGGTTGAAAATTAATCTTTTTCGGTTGAGGACTAAACTGTTCTGTTTACAATTCGTCTTTTTGGTTTAAAAATTCGTCTCTCATGGTAGAAATTTTATTTTTTATGGTACAAAATAAAACTGTGTAGTTAAAGATTAATTTGTTTTGGTCGAGGATTCAAATATTTTGTTGAAAACTCGTCTCTTCGGGCGGGAAATTCGACTATTTTGTTGAAAACTAACATTATCTTTGAAACTTCATATTTTTCGTTGGAAATTCAACTGTTTTGTAGAAAATTGAACAATTTGGTCAAAGTTTTTCCTCTTTCGTGACATAAGAATCTTTTTTGATTAAAAATCCAACTATTTTATTAAAAATTCGTCTCTGTGGTCTAAAAATTTCTGACTTCAGGATTATTTGAAGTCACCTGAAATGGTGTGAGTGTGCTCAAATTAAATAAATTGAATCAGTTACTTTTATTCAATTGAATCTTTAATTTCATCACTCAGTAATAAAGAAATATCGAAGGAAAAGAATTCAGAAACCCAGAAACTTCACGTTAGGCGGACGTAAGGTCAAAATTAGCAAGCCACGTACTTTTTTTATCATTGATTGGGCACACTTACCACCAAAATTTAGGATGACCGCGGTTGTAAAAAGTGTGCTGATAAGGATCTAACTATCTAACTATTTTATTGACAATTCAACTACTCGATTGAAAATTAAATTTTTCTGGCAAAAAATACAACTATTTTGGCGGAAAACTAATCATTCTAAGTTAAAAATGCAACTATTTGCTTGAAAATTAATCTATTTTGGCTAAGGCTTCAACTATGTTTGTTCAAAATTCATCTCTTCTAGTAGAAACTTCTTTTTTTTCTGATAAAAATACAACTATTTTGGCAAAAATATTAATCTTTTTTCTGGTTAAAGATGCAACTGTTAGGTTGAAAATTAAATTGTTTCGGTCGAGGCTTCAACTGTTTTGTTGAAAACTCGCCTTTTGAGTGGAAAATTCAACGTATGGTTGAAAACTCAACATTTTTGTTGAAAATTCATATTTTTCAGTCATAATTAAAAAAAATCAGGAAATAAAAAACTTAACAGTTTTCTCCAAATTCTTCTTCTCTCATGGCTCAAAAATCTTTCTTGGTTTAAAATTCATTTCTTTTGTTGAAAATTCGTCTTTTTGGTTTGAAAATTCTGGGCTTTAGAATAATTTTAAGTTAGCTGAAGTGGTGTAAAAAGCGCTCAAACTGAATTAATTGAATTGATTAATATATTTTTGAATTAAATTTTTGATTTCATCACTGAGTAATAAATAAATACCAAAACGAGAGAGTTTAGAAACCCAGCAAATTTATGTTAAATGGACGTAAGGACAACATTAGGGAGCCACGTATCTTTTTATTCATTCATTTCTTCTTTTGTTCTTAGAGATCCATAGATTGGACATACTCACCAGCAAAATTGAGGATGATCACGAGTGTAAGAAGAGTGCTGATAAGGATCTTCATTTTTTCTTCTTGATAAATCTGGAACACATTCACTTCTATATATACTAATCGCTATCTGCTCAGATTTATTATTGCACGGAAGGCCTTTAACATGGCAAAGCTTTGCGCAACGGAAAAAGAATGAACATCTACTTTGAAAAATGTGAATGTAGTTGTAATTTTCAATGTAATAATTAGGTCGTCAAAGTTTCTCCATTGCGCAACACTCTTCCACCTGTTTGGCTCAAAAGCCTATATCTTGAAGTTTAGTGTAAACAATTAAGATTTACAATGAACGTAGACTACGTCGTAGAAGCAATGGAATATTTTTTAAGCCAGATCAACCTATTCAAATTAAAAAGGGCATTGAATAAAACCTTGGAAATTTTTCTCCTGTAACTCACGAATTCACGGCGGAGCGAAACAAAATTTTTTTTTATGTCGAAAACTTAATTATTTCGTAAAAAATTTAAAACTTCTACCCAAAATTCGTCTTTTTGCTAGAAAATTGTGTCTCCTTGTAGGAACTTCTTTTTAGTTGCTGGTGAAAAATACAATTATTTCGGTAAAAAATTAATCTTTTTTGGATAAAAATGCAAATGTTTGGTCGAAAATTAATCTGTTTCGGTTGCGGATTTAACTATTATGTTGAAGATTTCTCTTTTTGGGTGTAAAATTCAACTACTTACTGGAAAACTCGCATTTTCGTTGAAAAGCTGTATCTTCTGGTAGAAATTTCTTTTTTCTTGGTAAAAAAATACAACTATTTAGGTGGAAAATTAATTTTTTTCAGTTGAAAATGCAACTGTTTGGTTGAAAATTAATCCGTTTTGGTTGATGATTTAACTATTTTGTTAAAAATTGTCTTTTTGGGTTAAAAATTAAACTATTTGGTGGAAAACTGACATATTTGTTGAAAATTAATCTCTTCTAGTAGAACTTTTTTTTTCGGTAAAAAATGCATCTATTTTGGTAAAAAAATTCAATCTTTTTTGGTTAAAAATGCAACAGTTTGTTTAAAACTTAATCCGTTTTGGTTGCGGATTTAACTATTTTGTGAAAATTTGTCTTTTTGGGTTGAAAATTCAACTATTTGGTTGAAAACTAACATTTTTGTTGAAAATTTATCCCTTCTGGTAGAAATTTATTATATTCTGGTAAAAAATACAACTATTTTGGTGGAAAATTAATCTTTTTCAGTTGAAAATACAATTTTTTAGTTAAAAATTAATCCGTTATGGTTAAGGATTTAACTATTTTGTTAAAAATTTGTCTTTTTAGGTTGAAAATTCAACTATTTGGTGAAAAGCTAACATTTTTGTTGAAAATTCATCTCTTCTGGTAGAAATTTCTTTTTTGTAAAAAATATAATTATTTCGGGAAAAAATAATATTTTTTGGTCAAAAATGCAACTGTTTGGTTGAAAATTAATCTGTTTTGGTTAAGGATTCAACAATTTTGTTAATGATTTGTCTCATCGGATGTAAAATTCAACTACTTAGTGTCAAACTAACATTTTCGTTGAAAAGTCATCTCTTCTGGCAGGAAATTCTTTGTTTCTGGTAAAACATGTAACTATTTCGGTGAAAAATTAACCTTTTACAGATGGAAATGCAACGGTTTGATTGAAAAATAATTTATTTTGGTTGTGGATTAAACTTTTTTGTTGAAAATTCCTCTTATTTGGTAGAAAATTCTCTGCTTGGTTGAAAACAAATATTTTTATTGAAAATTCTTATTTTTGAGTTAAGAAATTAACTGTTTCATAAAAAATTGAACAACTTAATTAAAACAATTTTTTTCTTGGTTAAAAATTCAACACTTTTGTTGAAAATTCATCTATTTGGTCTAAAAAATCCTCTCTTATCGTGGAATTCTTTTTCTTGTAAAAAATACAATAATTCTGGTAAAAAGTAAATCTTTCCTGGTTAAAAGTGGTACTGTTTGGTTGAAAATTAATTTATTTTAATTGTGGATTAAACTATTTTGTCGAAAATTCCTCTTATTAAGTAGATAATTCAACTGCTTGGTTGAAGAAAAACTTTTTTATTAAAAATTCATATTTTTGAGTTGAGAAATTTAGAAATCAACCGTTTTAAAAAAAATTGAACAACTTAATTGAAACAGTTTTCCTTTCTTGGTGAAAAATTCAACACTTTTGTTGAAAATTCATTTATTTGGTCTAAAAATTCATCTCTTATCGTAGAAATTTCTTTTTTTTTGGTAAAAAGATATAACAATTCTGGTAAAAAATCAATTTGTTTTGGTTGAGGTTTCAACTATTTTGTTAAAGAATTGTTTTTTTGATTGTCAAGTTCAACTACTTAGTGGAAAACTAACATTTTCAATAAAAAGTCATCTCTTCTGATAGAAATTTCTTTTTTTATGGTACAAAATAAAACTATCTCGGTAAAAAATACACATTTTCTGGAAAAAAATTAATCTTGTTTTATGAAAAATGCAACTGTTTGGTTGAAAATTCTTATTTTTGGGATGAAAAATCAACTGTTTTATATAAAATTAAACAACTTAATTGAAACAATTTTTCTTTCGACTCAAAATTCTTTCTTGGTTAAACATCCAACACTTTTGATGAAAATTCGTCTTTTTGGTTTGAAAATTCATCTCTTCCGGTAGGAATTTCTTTTATTATTTGGTAAAAAAAAGAACTATTTTTGTAAAAAATGAATCTTTGGTGGTTTAAAGTTTGAAGTTTGATTGAAAATTAATCTATTTTCGTTGAAGGTTAAACTATTCTGTTAAAAATTTGTCTTTTTAGGTAGAAAATTCAAGTATTCGTTTGATTAACAAACATTTTTGTTAAAAATTCTTATTTTCGGGATGAAAAATCAACTGTTTTATATAAAATTGAAAAACTCGATTAAAAAAATTTTTCTTTCTTACTTGGAATATTTCTCGGTTAAAAATTCAACACTTTTGTCGATAATTCTTCTATTTCTATCTCTTCTGGAAGAAATTTTTTTTTCTTTTTGGTGAAAAATACAATTATTTCGACAAATTTCTTTTTGGGCTTAGAACTTAACTATTTGTTTGAAAAGTAACATTTGTGTTAAAAGATCATATTTTTGGGTTGAAAATTCAACTGTTCTGTAGAAAATTGAACGATTTGGTTAAATTTGTTATTTCATTTGTGGTTTAAATCTCAACACTTTTGTTGAAATTTCGTCTTTTTGCTTCGGAAATTCCTGACTTTAGGATATTTTAAATTTAGCCAGATTAAACTAATACAATTTAAAAAGGCATTGAATAAAACCTTGAACACTTTCCTCCTGTAAATTCGTCTTTTTTGTAAGATAATTAATCTTTTTGGTTAAAAATGCAACTGTTTAGTAGAAAATTAATCTGGTTTTGTTGAGGATTTAACTATTTTGTTGAGAATCCGTCTTTTTTGGATAAATTCAACTGTTATCTATTTGAAATCAATATCCGTTTTAATTTAAAGATCAACTCTTAATGTTTGCGTTAAAAATTAATTTTTTTTGGTTGAAAATCAAACTACTTAGTTGAGTCTTGAACTACGTTGTTAAAAATTCTCTTTTTTTGATTAAAAATCAATCTCTGGTTGAAAATTGAACTACTTTGTTGAAATTGATTCCTTTTTTGTAAAAAATTAATTTTCTTATTTCAAAATTTATCCGTTCGATTCAAAAATCAACTATTCAGGTACAAATTTAATTATTCTGTTAAAAATTTTACGATTTTGTTAAAAAGTCATCCTTTTTTGTTGAAAATTCGTCTTTTTGTGTTCAAAATTCAACTGTTTTGAAAGAAAATTAATTTTTTTGTTTGCGGATTCAACTATTTTGTTGAAGATTCATATTTTTGGTTTAAAAATTCAACTTTTTTGTGGAGAATTGAACAGCTTGGTTAAAATTTCTCTCTTTCTTGGTTGAAAATGTAACACTTTTGTGGAAAATTCATCTTTTTAGGTTGAAAACTTAACTATTGGTTTGAAAACTAACATTTTTGTTGAAAAGTCATATTTTTGGGCTAAAAATTCAACTATTTTGTAAAAAACTGAACAATTTGGTTGATTTTTTCTTCACTTTTGTTGAAAATTCGTCTTTTTGGTTTTGAGATTTATCTCTTTTGGAAGTAAATTAATCTTCTTTGGTTGACAATGCTACTGTTTTTCAAAAGTTATTTGGTTTTAGATGAGGATTCAATCATTTTGTTGAAAATTCATCTTTTTTTGTCGAATCCAACTGTTTTTTATTTAAAATGTAAATATTTATGGGTTGAAATATCAACTATTTGATTTTTCGCTAAGAATCCATCTTTTTTGGTTGAAAATTCAACTACTTGGTTGAAAGTTGCACTAATTTGTTGAAAATTCATCTCTTCGGTTGAAGACAAAGCCACACAAAAAAAGGTCAAGAACTTATAAGAAGACGAATGTATTCCTATGTATTTTGCTTAATCCGAATCTGAGTTCAAAATAGCAATTTCCACGATTATCTTTCGACATAACCTCAAAAAACCTCACTTTTGAGTATAAGATGGGAAAACGTGGTTTTCTTTATGGATTTCGAGCCGCTGAATTAGAAAATGAAATCAGGTTAGTGATATTCCTAAGAATTTCGTAACATAACCCTGAGAAAGGATTTGTAGAATGATTCACCTTCCAGTCCAGTCAGTAACGAAGCCAGGGCGCGCCGTCCTGTAGGGGGGCATTAGGGTGTGAGAATGAAGCCGTAGTGTGTCAGGCGATGAGTTGACATTGTCCTCATCAAAGTCGGAAATCCCTCATACTTAGCTTGGGGAAAGTATGAGGGTTACCATCCCCAGGATGGTGGACTCGCCCGAGATCGGGCCAGGATCCTTAACATGCGGGGATTAAAAAAATTGAAAAAAACGCACAATTGTGTAAACAATCAGGGTCAATTTTGTTTCATCTGTACGAAATATGAAAATCCAAAATATCGGAAGAACATTCCTGAGAAAACTTGGGACATGTATGCAAAATACTTTAACGCTAAGTTTCCAAAACGAGATGAAAGCTGGACTCCTCATATTATATGCTCCGTTTGTCATGCAATGTTGTAAAAATTTGAAGATAGTGGAAATAGTGGAAACTTGAAGTTTACTGTACCAGCAATTTGGAAAAACCGCGAAATGAAAGGGATTGTTACTTTTGCATGAACGATGCGAAGAAATGGAGAATCTTCAACAAAAAATCAGTTACTTATAATACAGTCTCTTCGGTAATAGAACCACGAATGGAAAAAACTGCAGACATTCTATTGGACGCTAGCACCTCTCATCCCAACACTAAAAAAAAAGCAGTGCAAGAACGTGAAAAGTGCAGAAGCAGTAGTGAATATTTTGATATTGAATGTGAAACAACCGCTAACGAATACACTACATATGACACAAAAACGAGATGTTCAGAGACGTGGACTCAAAAAGAATTAAATGACTTAATTCGAGAGTTGAGATTACCTGAAGATGGCGCTGAATACCTTGCGCAAGCTTTGAAAAGAAAAGGAAATTTATCAAAAGGCACGAAGTCAAGTGTTTATCGGAACAGAGAACAGCATTTTCGGAAATACTTTTATCTTGATCAAGAACTGTCTTTAGTCTATTGCACGGATGTTAATGGACTCATGGATGAATTTAAACCAGAAGTTTACAAACATGAAGAGCGGAGGTTATTCATAGACTCTTCTAAACAAAGCCTGAAGGCCGTCTTATTGCACAACACAAACGCATATGCATCGATACCACTGGCTCATTCAGCAAAACTTAAAAAAGTTTACAGTTATATGAAAGTCATCTTGAATTAAATCAAGTACAAACAACATAAATGGCAAATTTGTGGAGATTTCAAAGTTCTTTTAATGCTTCTGGGACAGCAATCAGGAAATACGAAGTATTCTTGTTGCTTGTGCTTATGGGACAGCCGGGATCGTGGTAATCATCACAAGAAAAAGGTTTGGCTAAAAATAATGTCGCTGGAAAGAGGATCCAGAAACGTCATAAATGACCCCTTAATGGAGTCAGCAAAAGTCCTCCTTCCACCTCTTCATATTAAGTGAAGTCTCATGAAACGATTTGTGAAAGCACTAGATAACGAAGGAATTTCTTTTCAGTATATAATGTCTGAGTTTCCCGATTGTCCGATGCTGAATTGAAAGAAGGGATATTTGATGGACGTCAAATTCGACAGCTATTCCCGATGTTGTCGTCGTTGCGCTGTTGATGTAATACGTCTACTTCCCGTAGATGAGGGCGCGCTTGCACAGCGGCATCCTGCCAGGAGTGCGATTCGCTGTCGTCCATTTTGTTTCTGGTAACGTTGTCCCGGCCGGGGACTCAGAGTCTGAGTCTCGTATGGACCTTTTGGGCCACTTCTTCCTTGTTGAGCCAGTAGACCTCGCCAGAGGGGTGTTCCATGATTTGTAAGGGTTCGGTACGTATTTCGGATAGTTTGAATTTGTAGCTTTCGGCTTTATTTGACAGCTTGTGCTGCAAATAATACACGCCTTCTCCAGGAGCAAAATTGGGTGTAGTTTGGAGAGAGGCGTAACGGGCCTGATACTCCGCCTGATGTTCTTCCGTCTTCTTCCGTTCATTGGGGTTCTAGAATCGCCACTCTCCGGGTGCGGAGATGGCTCTTCCGAATAGTAAGAAGCTCGGTGGTACTCTCTTAGCTGCATTTCTCTGTCGCCGTAGATCATGGAGGAAGTCGGGTAGATAACAGTTCCGCGTCCGTTGGTTCTCTTCGTGGAGACAACGCCTCAATCCCTTTTTTACTCCCTGGTTCCAACGTTCGGTGAGATTGGCTAGTGGATGGTATACCGGTATGGTCCACAGTTCACATTCCCAGCTCTGGCTTGCTTCTAACCTAACATGGCCTGTGAACTGTGTCCCGTTGTCGCTCATGAGGTGTTTCGGGTAACCGTATCGTGAGAAAACTTCTTCTTGGAGGACCTTGGTGAGAGAACTGTGGCCTCTGAGGAGCGAAGAGGAAAAGCTTTCACCTAACGCGAAAAAAGTTTGTTACGACTAGCATAAAACGATTCCTGTCGCGAGTGCAGGAGTAGGGGCCCATCAAATTGACGGCTACTGTCTTCCAAGCACATCAAGTAACTCGGGGATATTGAGCATTGGATGCTCTAGTGCGTACAGGCTTGCAGCATAAACAGATATGACAGCCGGACACATAATGGTGGACCTCGCGGTTCATGTCGGTCCAGAAAAAGAAACCCTGGATATTACGGAGGGTCTAATGGCTACCGGAATGTCCCGAGAGAGAGGAGTCATAATACTTTCATAGTATCCTCTTTCATAAAGGAGGGGCACGGGCAACCGCCATTGGTGATCTACAGAGCTTCGGTATCAAAAACCGGACTCGATCAATCGATGCTGGTCCATAAATAATTCTTCTTCCCGCCTCTTGGATTGGCAGTCGTGGATCTCTCTACATCATAAAGCGTCACGTGTGATCGTTGAGTCCTCTTGTTGAGCGGTTATTACTTCTGGAAATAACGATGGTGTGGTGGATTATGTATATCACTGAGGACTGAAACTCGGTACGCGTTCTCGGTGTTCACTGCGGATCGGGCAGGTGGCAGCATGGGTTCCAGATCAAGTCCGCCTGGGGATATCTCGTGGGGATTTGGATGACGTGAAAGTGCGCCGGGCAACTCATTGTCTTTCCCCGGTACGTGTTTAATGATACGCGAAAACCGGCTGAAGAACAGGTCACATCGCATAAGTTTATCATAGGTATCTTTCTGACGTTCCAACCATCAGTCTTACTATCAGTTCTGCTCATCGAAGTGGTATTTCCTTCGGTGTTGTAGGACTTGGCGCTAGCAAAGAAAATTATTCGTCGCCTGCCGTCGGGCTACTTCTGCAAGAGAACTGCATGTATTCTTTGGGCACTGGCGTCGGTCTGAAGAACAAACCTCAAAGAAGGGGTCTGGACGGTTGAGAGTTGCTGGAGTTTGGAAAGCGAATTTTGCTGTCTCGAAATCCTTTAACCTTTCGGGAGTCATTTTGTGGGGTCTTTCCGTTGAGAGTAAGTCTGTCAAAGGCATTAGAATGACCGAGGAATTTGGTATGTATTCTTTGATTTAATCGCAGATCCTGAGGAAGAAACGCATATCTTTGCGTGTACGTGGGGAAGTAGCATTTTTAATTGTTTCAATGTGAACGGGTTGCGCTGAATCTCCGCTGGTGCCAACAACGTGGCCAAGATAAGGGAATGTAGTTTGGCTGTAGTTGCATTTCTTTGGAGAGACTATAAGTTCGTATATAGACAACCGTTCGAAAACAAGGACGAGGTGTAGGAGGTGTTCCTGCCAGTTGACCGAATGAATGCTTATTTCGTCTAGGTAGGTAACGGCGTAGGTGCCCCATTGTTCAATAAGGATTTGCCGCATTAGGTTCTGAAAGATGCCTGGTGCATTTTTGAGGCCGAACGGCATGACTTGAAACTGACATTGGCCTCCTCCGGCTGTAGAGAAGGCGGTGTACTTGCGCGATCCCGCAGACATTGGGATCTGCACTAAACACTCTTGAGATCAAGAGTTGAGAAAGGTTTTGCGGTACCGAGACCCTTTAGAGTTTTAAGCATCCGTGGGAGGCACTGGAAAGCGTCTACGATCGCTCTATTTAGACGACGATAGTCTACGCAGAACCTATAATCTCCGTCCTTTTTCCCCGCGATGACCACGGCCGAACTGAACGGAGAAGAGATGAGTTCGATGGTACCATCGCGGAGCGTCTCGCGTACTTGAATGTCGATATATTGACGCTTTTCTTCAGAGTAACGATGAGGGGGTTAACGTAAAGTTCGCAGGTCCGGGAGACGGATCTCGTCTTGACCGGCCACCAGGGTTTGTTTTAAGGGACCCCGTCGTGCAAGAGGAAGGCGTCTTCTTCGACGAGATTTCAAAATGTTTTTTTGAAACTCGTTTGGAAACTAATTGTTGACTTCGACGTTTGTCGCTGCAGGAGTAATCTCGTAAGCATAAAGAAGAGGTAAGAGATGCAATCAGTCACGTCGCGATGACGTCTCGGTTGCCCAGGAAAACGCGGACCCCAGGTAGGCTGCTGAGATCCGAATAAACGGCGCTTAATACCGGGGTGTGCCAGTGTCGGCGGGAGCAGTCGGGGGCGAGAGCTCGGCCACCCGAGCTTGTCGTCAGTTTCCCGGGATAGCTTCAGATTGTCGTGCCAGTATGACAGGATAATATTTATAAAAATGCCTTGCGGGACAGTAATGGAACTGAGGTAGAGGCCGGGGACTCGGAAGTTCGACTGTCGCTGTCGGGATGTTTGCCTTCGGTTCGGAATTTTTACGAGAATCCTCACGTGAATTTTCTTTGGCTTCGTCGGCTTCTGCTTGAACTGCGCGGCATCTGTGACAAAGGTTTTACACTTACCAAGAAAAACAAACGGATCCTTATGATCTAAACCAGCGAATGTCGGGCGAGGTGGTTCGGGGGACCGCAGTACGCATATCAGTCTAGCGGCGGCGTGGCCTTACAGTCTAGAATCCTAAGTTGCGTCTCGCAAGATCGCGTGGCCTTGGCAGAGATGGGGATAATCTCTCGATAGAACTACAGCTGGGTATTAAAACAATCCTTTTATCGGGAGATTTGGGGGACTCGAGAGATGTTATAAGTTCAGCGGGAGTCGCCAAGGCGTGATCCATCAAGAACATTAGGGTCACTACTGACAAGCGAGTGGACTTCCTCCGCGATAGTTTGAGAGGGGACAAAGGTGGAATCATTGAAGTCTCTGCTTCCGCAGCCTCTTTGACATGACGGAGAGCCATGCGCCTCTTTTTACCGTATCGCTTCTGTGGTTTTCCACTGCTGTTGTGCTTTTGAGGCTTGCCACTGCGTTGACGTTTTTGCAAAGCTTGTAGTTACTTTTAAAGAACTTAGATATCAGGGGGAAATGGAAAACAAGAAAGCCGAAAATTGAAGAGAAATACAAATGGGGGTCGCGCTGATGATCACTAATGATAAATGGACCGAAAAAAAGCCAAATATGACCGCTAACGAGTGTGTCCACCGGCTCGTCGTTTCTACCGTTCTCTGTCGCTTTACAGCGAGGTGAGAGTTTCCACAGTTTTGTTACGAAATATTATACGCGATTGAATATAACAGATGAAATATGGTGGTGACAATATGAAAACGAGGTGCGGCCCTAAGAGCAATAGTACTTACGCAGCGGCAAGGGTAATTAAAACCTGGAGAAACGAGGAAGAACTCAATGGACACGCTGAACGTGAGACCTTGAGAGTGACGGATGTCACTAATTAGAGGAAAGATCTGGAACTCGATATTACGACTCCGTGGTGGACTTCACGGGAGAGAGAAGCTGTGGTGTTCCTAGGTAGGAAGGTGATGGTTGATAACACTAGTTTACTAGGATAGTTATTTTCAATATACTTTATTCGAACCACAATTAGAAGTCAGGCGTAGCAAGAGACTCTACTACCCTCGTTAGCGTTGAAAGCTCGACTGTCGATCGACTCGGCGCATCGATCGTCGTTGCCTATTCCGGGCCCGGCCTCTGATTGGCCAGAGTCGAGAAATGGTAGGAGACTAGCACGGAGTGGGGTAATTTCCGTTACTAGTCCCATGGGGTTCGAGTGTCCGAACGTTGCTTAGTCGATTATACTACGTCCTCGCTCTCCTACATTTGAACAAATGTAGTATCCTTCCGGTCCACGGTGGCAGCACACGTCTTCAGAGTCATAGATTCAAAAATGTACCTACTAT
>JAUMHM010028841.1:0-16260 GCA_032362435.1 Melikaiella ostensackeni
AGTATTGACTTATACATCTGTGAAAAATTAGATTGCAATATTAGTCAGTCAGTGAATATTTTACATTAATTAGATGTCTATTTATGTTTTATTCGTCACATCAATTTTTTTGTAATTTATTATTTGTAAATAATCGGTATTATTCCTTGTGTACAGTAGGGTAAGAAAAAGTTGAACGATCATTATTTTTGAGGAACAATTTTTGATAATTAAAAATTTGGAAAACTGATACTCTTATTTGTGTATCACATGATCTGCTTCTTTTGATTTCAGTGATTTGAAATGGTTAATAGTTGGTCAAATTCCAGCTCTAGTTAAAAAATTGTAAATTATGAATTCCTTCTTTTACATTTCTTTCTTGAAGCAACAATAATATGAACAGGAACTTTTTCAAGCTGTATATTTGTGTTTTCAAGCACATAAATAAATCAAGCTCAAAAATATCTTACATGTTTATAAAATTTAAAAACCTTGAGTTTTAATAATAAACTGACTTATGAGACGTACCTTCAATTTTTCGAAGCGGTCTTGAAGAATTTCGAGAAAATACAATACTGTGGTTTAGCGAGCAGGCCTTTTTATACTTGCGCGTTCATATACAAATTCACGTGATTGACAGCGATATCATTACTAACAAAATTTTCATATCTTTGGTGAATATTGCCGTAGTTAGGCAATAACGCCAGCTCTAAAAAATAAACTTATCATTACACTTCTTAGTTTCATATTCGAAAAAAATTGAACTTCTTCGATCATGTAACAATTTATTGCATGAATTTCTAATTAAAACTATGAAATGTCAACGTAGGGCAAAAAATGGGTACTGTCTGGTATTACGGAAAACTCCGTAATAATAGACAGTTCGAGAAAAATCCTCGAAATGTGAATATTTTTTCAATTTTATCAGAACCACAATTGCATTTTTTTCTTTTTAAGAATATCGTATTATAGAAAATATTTTCAAGGAAATATTGAATATTTTCGAACAGAATTTACTGTTTTTAGTCTCAGCTTCACTCAGACGAGATTTTTCATCTGAGAATTTTGTGATGGCCGAGAAATTGAAATTAATTTGAACTCACTGTCTGTAATTACGTAAATAGAAAAATATTCGTAGTTCGTAAATATTATTATAGTCTGATTTTCATATCTGAGTTAGTCAATATGACCTAATTAAAAATTTTTTACTATTTCAATAGCTGTGTTCATTGTCATGTGATGAAAATGGTTACACGCGCGAATTTCGTATCTTATCATGACATTGACGAATTGAGAAATATTTTTTGGAATGTATTATTTTCACATAATGAATACTTCTTTTCCTGTGCAAGTAAATTTTAAGATAATTTAAAAACATACTTTTTTTCGAAAATGGCACCTGTTCGAAAATTATTGCCTTCTTGTGAAATATTATCCATGTTTTTTTTCGGTCTCAAGAAATGTAGACTTTACCAAAAAAAGAATATTTCATTTGTCGTTTATCCTTTGCATTTTTTTGTTTTCACCCACATACGGATCGTAATATTTGTATTAAAGTAAACACTAGAGATCTTTTTCAGATATTAAAAAATAATATTTATTGGTGATTATTACACAGATTGAAAAGATTGATTTATCTGAATGTTATCAATAACTGTTTCTTTGATTTTAGAGGTTAGGAGAAAGAAAACTGTATTATAAATGAAAAATCCGTCCGGAAAGAGGTCGGCAAGCAACCTCAAATATGGGTTTCATATAGACGTAGGTTTTAATTTTTTTAACCTCTTATGTAACAAAAGCTATGAAGTAGCAAATTTTATTTTTGATCGAAACTCTACACCTTAAAAACATCTTTTTCAGCCGTCCTCGAAAAAAGTCGGACTTGAAGAAAAGCTTTCACTATATTGGTCTAAAAAACCAAGTTTTCAATTTTTAATGATTACATTTCTCAGTTTCGTATTCTGAAAAAAACTTATATTCTTCAATCAAGTATATTTTCTTGATACCAGAATTCATTTAGATCTAAAAAATGTCGTATTGTCCGGATTCTTGCCAGCATTTTCTTGATTCAATGCTAATTACTTTTCCGTGGCGCATGTTTTATGTATATTTTTTTATAGAAGAAAGCTAAGGTCAAAAAATGGGTACTGTCTATTATTACGGAAAATCCCGTAATGATAGGTAGTTTAAAAAAAATTCCTGAAATATGAGTATTTTGTCAATTTCATTAGAAGCATAATTAAGTTTTTTCTCTGATTGAGAATATCGTATTATAGAAAATATTCTCAAGCAAATATTAAATATTCTCGAACAGAATTTCCTTTCTTCAATCTCAGCTTCACTCATACGAAACATCTTATCTGAAATCTTTTAGAGACCGAAAAATAAAAAATAAGTTTGACTTACAATCAGTAATTTCACAATCTTGTAAATACTATATTATTAGAGTCTATATTTCATTTCTGAGTTGGTCGTCATGACCCAATTAAGAATTTTTTGTTATTTCAATTGCTGTCACTTTTGGAAAACATATTGCGTCGAATTCTTATTTCAGTACGTGTGTCATTTCTGATATAACAAATTAATTGCTTTTATGATTTAGATCTAATAACACTTTCATCCCTGAAACTGTTCATGAAAAAAAAGAAATATGAATCGGCCTTTCTCAAGAACCAAATGGAAAATATTTACATGAGTACAAGATGATGCGTCGATGTCGGATATTCAAAACATTTCTTTTACCAATAATTCTCCCTGGCTTTTTTCTGTTTTTCCACTATAAAATGTTTTTGGCATGGTTACGATATCCCTGAAGATAAAGTTGTCATGCGGACCTCGATAGAATTTTTAGAAAAAAATCGAATCTGAATCTTTTCAAACGATATCGCTAATAGTTTTCTGAACATTGATTTTTTACAATAAAATTCTTGAACTTAAAAAAATTGAGACAGTTTTTTTTATGTTGGTTTTGAATTTTCAAGTAATTGGAAAGGTAGTAGATTTTACAAAATTATGGAATTCATACCATAATTAATTAGTATGAATCGTAGGTTTTCAAATTCTATGTATTTTGTGTGGCTGTGTTTAATGTTAAGCGATAAAAATGATTACTGGTCGATTTTGGTATTTTAACTTGACATTGACTAATTGTTTTTCGATTAATTATTTTTCGTATTTTTTAACTACTGATAACAAAAAAAAGTACTATAGAACACCGTTAGAGAAATCTAAATGAATTTCAATTGACAATAACTGAATGAAAATAGTTTCGTGCGAATCGGCGATTCGTCACTTACTTTGCCCTAAATTTGAACAATTTGTGGACGAAAGGAATTTTTGAGTTGAATTAATGGTAGTTCATAAGTAATTGCTTATTTTATAAGCAAGTGTTATAAACAGTTACCCATATATAGTGTTTATGATGGGATAAAGAAAGGTTTTTGTACGAAATCGATCATATATTACCTGGAAATGAAACCTAAGTATATTTTCGATGACATAAAATAATTTTTATTGTAAACAACAATTGTTTAAATAAATTATTATCATGTTATGTATTTATAAATGAAATTCCGCTTTTTTCACATGCTTCACAGCCAGTTATCAAGCAATGACTTATATGATTTGCTAACATTTGATAATTGTTTGAACAAACCTAATTAACAAATTCATTATTTGGGTTTTTTTCAGCATTTGAACTTTGTTCCTTTAGCATAATCAGCTCTTAATAACATATTTGTAAACTTTTTTTTAGATACTTCGATAACTACCTAGTGCGTGCAATGTGTCTGTCCAGTAGTACTAACTCCCGTCATTTTATCACAGACGGTTATTTTCAGAATAAATCGAACTAATCCGTAAACCGAAAAAGAAAGTGGCGCGGTAATTATGATTCTTTAACAAATCATGAATTGTTATCAACTGATAGCAAGGTATTGTTGCCAAATTATTTTAAGTATATTCCACAAGAGAAACGCATTTTTGGTTTACAAATACATTAGCCGAGAAAAATTTGTTTATATCATTGTTAATGACAATAAAGTTAGTGGATCGTTATCGAATCGCCACAACAGTTCGATGCGGAATTTCTTTAGGTTTCATGCAGAGAAAAAAAGGTTTAATTCGGATAATTATTGTCTTCTGAAAATCAATTTTTCCACGGATCCTTTTTTTTGTGCCACTGCGCGCCGCGCGAAGTGTGTGTGACCCCTTAGCTCGGACGCCGCCGACCGCCTTTGCTCGGTCCGGTTGCCTTGCATCTTGTTACCACAAAACTCAAATTAACAGCTTTTCCCAATTACGACTTGTATTCAAGAAAATCGGGAAAACAAAATGAAAGTTCAGTTTCAGCACGTGACGAGCACTTTTTCAACGCCTGTCGCAAATGCTGATAATTTTGAATTCTTGCAATATGTAATAATTTATTATCTGAATACTCGCAACATTTGAGCAGAAAAAAAAGTTTGATATAAAAATGCGATCGTATAACATTTTTTACTTTATTGAAACCATAAGAAGGCAAAGCCATACAATTTGTAAATAGGCTGCGTCACATGACCCTGGATTATTCTATGTCAGTGTCACCAAACATAATGGATTTACAACTTAATATTTGAAAATGGGAAAACAAGAGCTGTTTTTCTAGGTGACTACAGACTCAGCGATTTTACCTCAATTTATTCACTTTGAAAATAATCGCTTCAATACTTGTGAAAACACATCAGCATACAATTGAGAGACCCAAGCTTTCGAGGTTTCATAATTGCAAAGTGATCTGAAAAAATTATGAAAATACCAAAAATGTTAGTATTTAATTAACCCAATTATTATTATTATTTTTTTTTAATACTTGATTACCATTCGGACCCTAAAGCTAATATACTTAATTCAAAATTTTTTTTGTATTTCTTAAGAAAATTTATCCAAGGTCGCTTCAAAAAAGAATATTGAAACAAACCAAAAAAAAAATTCATAATTGCGTTTCAATTTCTCACATACTGGTTTTGAGCTTGAGGATTAACATCTCATCGAAAGAATTTTTCGTACAGTAAATACTTAATTTTAGACAAAATATGTGTACGCTCATATGAAAAGGGCCCTTACGCAACTTCCAAAAAAGTAATTTTCGAGAAAAACACATTACTTTCATCTCGAGGTTCAACACCTTTACACCTAATATCAACATGAAGAAAATGATTTAATCTTGCAGGATTAGTGAGGGACGAAAAATTGCTGTGCGATAAACCCAACTATCTAAACTTCCATGCAGAATAAGTGGAATAAGATAAATTTAAAAATATATCCGCAAGCGATACAGCGAGAACATATAATATGAGTTTTGAAAAAAAACGGTCAAAAAGGTCAGTGTGATCTTCTTAGAAATTAGTTCCTTATGATTTCCAATTTAAATAATCAAAAATTAACAATCAAAAAATTTTTTTTTAATAACTCATTCCATCATATTTTTACAAAGTGACAAAACAGAATCAACTGAGATAACGTAATCTTGGCACTAATCTTTATTATAATAATAGTCATTTTATGAGTAGAAAATATATTTTTAATATCAAAACTGTAGATTTTGTATGCTGCTAATGTGAATTCACACTCAGTTAAGGTAAATCACTTAATTCACAATATTAAAATTCATTCTTCATTGTAGTTTTTATATTATTCAATCTTCAAGAACATTAACATGTATCTTCAAACACCTAAACATTTGATGAATTTCATGAATAATTTTATTTTCGTATACGCCTACTACAGTTAAATAAAGAATTTTATTAATTAATTACAAATAGTAATTGAGCAGTACTGTTTCCTTGTTTTCAAATAACTTTCCCTCTTTCCTCTTTTTCCCCTCTTCCGCTCAAATGCGAACTGAATTAATAGAACCCAATGGAAAGAATCCAACAAAATTACTTTTTTCTGTTAAAATGCGTACTATTATACTTACGGTTCGGAATTCATCTCGTTAGGTTAGAATTTCTACCGTTTAGTTGAAAATGTTAGTATTTTGTTGAAAAGTCATCTTGTCTGGTCAAAAGTTCAACTACTTGGTTGAAAATTTAACTGTTATGCTGAAAATTCCCTCTCTCTTCCTTTCTTTCTATATAATAATGTAATTAGGTAAATATGTGTAGTTCGTAAGTATTATTAGAGTCTGATATTCATATCTGAGTTAGTCATTATGACCTAATTAAATTTTTTTTATAATTTCAGTAGCTGTCATTTTTTTGAAACATATTACGTCTAATTTGCATAAGAACAATGTTCTTTGATTATGAGAAAGGTATATTTACGAATAATTTATTAATTCAACAGACTTTTGAATTTTCAAGTAACTGGAAAAGGAGTGAGTTTTACAAAATTATCGAGTTCATTAGTTAGTGAGCATGAATCGTAGGTTTTCAGATTCTATGTATTTTATACTGCTGTGTTTATCGTCATGTGATAAAAATGGTTACACTTAGATTTTCGTCTCTTGTCTTAACATTGTCTAATTAAGAAATATTGTTTGAACTGTATTATTATGCTTAATGAATACCATATTTTATCTTCTTCGCAGGTAAATTTCAAGATGATTTAAAAACAGACTTTTTTTCGAGAATGGCACATATACGAAAATGATTCCTTTCTTGTACAATATTGTTCATGCTCTTTTTCGGTCTTAAAAAATTTAGACTTCACCAAAAAAAGGATATTTCATTTATCGTTTATCTACTGAATTTTTTTTTTCACACACATACGGATCCTAATATTTGTATGAAAATGAACACTAGAAATCTTTTCCAGATTTTTAGAAATAATATTTAGTAGTGATTATTACGCAGATAAAAAGATTGATTCATCTGAATGTTTGACAATAATTGTTTCTTCGAGTTTAAAGGCGAGAGAAAATAAAACTATATTATAAATGAAAAATCAGTCCTGACAGAGGTCGTCAAGCAACCTGAAGTATGGGTTTTATATAGGCGTAGGTTTTAATTTTTTTAACCCCCGATATAACAAAAAATATAACGTAGCAAATTTTATTTTTGATTGAAATTCTACATGCCAATAATTCTCGAATCAAATCTAATAAGAGAAGATTTTTTTCAACTAAAATATCATAATTCAAATGATGTAATAAACCATTTTTTTCGCATCCGCTTATTATTTGGCAAAAACGTTTAACGTTTATAGCTAGTTCTCCCTCTTGTTGCCACAAAACTCAAACTACCAGCTTTTTCCAATTGCAACTCACTCGAAAAGAATTGCATTATTTTTCTACTAGCAACGTTTATGATCAATTGTTATTAATTTTCAATTTAGAAAGTGTTATAGTTAAACATAAAAACTTTAGACTTTTTTCCACATTTTTGGCATAAATCATTCTCATTCGGTGAGGGAAATGTTTACATGTACTTCTCAAGTAATTCTCATTTATTTGAACAATTATTATTTGTTTAGAAATTTGCGCTTCCCAAGAAAATCATGAGACGGCACTATTTTCCGCGATTAACGATACTGATAATCAATGTTAACAATAACATTTCTTTTTTTCATACATACTGCAATTGTTCAAACAATTTAAATATTAATATTCAAAGACCTCCGAAAATCACACCTATCACTTTAAACCAAAACAATTCCAAAGCGTCTCCATGTAAAACAGTTTCAAAATTTTCAAATTGTAAATTGTTGCATAGGTCACTTGCAAAAAACTGCGGATTATATTCGCAACCCAACAATGATATTCAAACATCTCTACAATCCCTACAATGAATCACTCTCAAAATCTCTAGGTTGTACTCCCAGTCTTACAATTATATTCGAAGACCCCTACAGCCCACCTCTCGCTTCTTAACGAAAAATTTCAAAATCGTCATCATCTAAAACAGCCATGAAATTTTTGAAATGAAAATAGTCACACAGCTCACTTTCAGATAACTGCAGATTATTTTCTCAATCCCGCAATAATATTCAAAACACACACATCCAGGTAATTGTTTGAAAAATTGTATTAGACATTTTTCAATTGCGGAGCGTTCTGTTAAACGAATGACAATTTTTTTTTTTGCAAATTGTTACCACTACAAAGTTTCCTCTACGAGGAATAAAAGCCAACAAATGGGAATTATCCTTATTACTTTGGGAAATACAAGATTTAAAAGAATGTCCTCTTTTTAAAAAAAAATTTAATGTTTGGCATTCGCTCCTCAAAAATTATTTCATCAATAGTTTTGTTTGATTTTCAAACTCACAAGAAAACTCCAAAGAAAAAGCATCTCTCAGAAAATTAGGCTATTTAAGAAAATTATAATTAGAGAAGTTTGAAATATTCTTCGAGTGCAATGTATATACATATTATTTTCTTAATTTGAACGATTTCAGTTTTAATTGAGGGTCCGGATCAAAGAATTGGTAGCGCGCTCGAAAATGCGGGAAACTATTGTCCAAGCGTCTCGTGATATTGAAGTTTTAAATTTCAAACAATTGAAATTCAAAAAATATGGACATATAGAAAGGAACAAGGCGAAACTTTTTTCTATTTGAAGTTTTTTTCGTCCGATGAATATTTTTAATAATAAAAATGAAAAAGTGAACAAAAAATTTCTCCAAATTCAATTATTTTTTGAAACATAAATCGTCAAAACTCAGCTGAATATAATTAAAACTGTTTCAAATTTGGTATACGTACGCAGTATACCCTAGCGATGCTTACAAAATAAAGAAAACAATCAAAACCGCCTATTGTTTATTAATAATTGATTGCAAATTGAGACCGGTCGATAAGCGCGTTTTTTTACTTTTGTCAAAGAAAAGTATCCAGGAAACTTCATAGATGAAAGAACTTTCAGTGAGAAATTTGTTCCTGGCTATTGAAGTAAGATTTCTGGAAATTTCCAGATCGATTCATTGATCATTATGTAAAGAAGCACGCGTCCTTTATAGGCGAGTACCGGCGAGAATACAAGCGCTTACAATCGTAGACGGCGTCGCGTGCTTTCTTACATAATGGCTATTTTCGTCAATTTTTAATGAATCGATCTAAAAATTTCCAGAAATCTTACTTTAATAGTGAGGAAGAAATGTCTCACTTAAAGTTATTCCAACTCTGAAGTTTCCTCGATACTTTTCTTTGCCGAAACTAAAAAAACGTGCTTATCGAACGGTCTCAATCCGTCGAATATTCACTTCCTTATTCTTTCTTCTGCCAATGTGCAATCTATCATCGTCTCTCCCTTTCCTATAAACGTCACTTCTGCTTTTTCATCTTCCTTTATATTTTCATTGCATGTAGACCACCCCTCCTCTCCCAATGGATTCAAAAGAGTACCTCTTGGTATTGTTTCCTGTGCTTTGATTATCTTCTGAAAGTATCCTTTTTTTATCGTATACCTCCTCTCCTAGCTCTCCGGTCCAGACATTTAAATCTTCCTCTACTAACGCAAACTCCTCATTCCTTCCATCCATTTATTTTCTCATTACTCTCCACTCTTTCTCTCTTCCTCCCCTTCTATAAACACAAACTGTAACCATCCTCTATTTTCCTCTAGACCTTTTCATCTTTACCATTTCAAGAAATAAATTTCAACGTGCTTACTATTAAGAATTCAGAAAAACGTGGGTCTCTGGAGAAGCAATAAATTCTTTTTTTTCAAATGGTATGGATACAAAAATTTAACATTTGTATCCGAGGACTCGGTTCAAAGTCTTCAAAAGTGGCAACTTTTCTCCACAATTTCCCTGAAATCATCTTCATCTATATGCCACGCAAAAACTCCACAAAAATTTATTTTCTTAACATATTCAGCCTTCTTCTTAATGGATCTGAAAATAAATATTAGAGTTAAATATTGTCATAATTATATAAATATAAACTTGAACAACTTTAATTTAAAGACCTACTCAACACCATTATAGGCAAGAATTAGATCCCTGTTGTAGATACAGGTATATGGTAGTTGCTGTTCTTTGTCATAGAGATGCCTCCATTCTGGATGATTTTTCAGCAACGGACAGACTACGTAATATTTTGGATATCCATGAATTAATGCCATTGCTTTTATCCCTCCTGGACCCAAGGATGGTGCACCTCCACCAACTATTTCTGGATAACTAAAGTAAAGTATTTTGCGGCAAAAGAAGTTCCTAGTATTAGCTTTCTGGGTGGAGCACCTTGTGAAATCCAGTACTTCACAACATATTCCTGAGAAAAGAATTCATTAAAAAATTATCGTATAAATTTAGAGTGAATACAGGGCAACGGAAAAAATAATTGAGGGCAAAAGGAAATTGAGAAACTGAGAAACAACTTCAATTTAGAGAGTTGCTCAGCATCATCATAGGCAAGAATTAGATACCCTTTGTAGATATATGGTACTTGCTCTTCTCTGTCATAGAGGTGCCTCTATTCTGGATTTTTCAGCAATCGACAGATTTCGTAATATTTCAGACTTTCATCAAGTGATTCCCTGTTAATTATTTCTCCTAAACCGAAGGATGGTGCAACTATGCCAAATTTTTGTGGATTAGCCAATGTAGGGTCATTTTTGCTATAACAAGTTCGTCGTATTAGCTTTCTTGGTGGAGCTCCATGTGAAATCCAGTACTTCACAACATAATCCTGGAAAAAGAATTCATTAAAAAATGATCGCATAAATTCAAAGTAAATACAGGGTAACGGAACCAATAATTGAGGGGAATCCTACTTTCCGAGGTCAAAGATGAAATTCCTTCTACTTTCACTATTTTCGCACGTAAAATTAATTTTTATGACACAGAAGCTCAATCTGAGGCTCATTCAAATGACTTCTACTAAAGAATAACATATTTAAGTTTAAGTTTAGAAGAAATCAACTGTTTTTTTGACAAATGGTTTCCCCTTGATAATTGGTTTCGTTGCCCTATTTCTACTTCTGAAACGATGTCCATAATTGATTGAGTTTACAGCCGGATCAGATGAAAATCAATTGTCTTCTTTCAGTTTTTATTTTTTTCTCGAGTATCGTTTTTCATGTAATTCGCTTGCAATTGCTATTATATTTAAGTATACAAAGTTATATTTACGTAAATTTTGATGAAGTACATCTTTTTTTAACAAAAAATAATGAGTTTGATTGAATAAATACTGTGATATGACATAAAAACATGAATCTTCATTTTCAAGAATTTTTTTATTTCTTAATTGTTTAATTATAGCTAGATTTCTTCACATAAGAATTATGGCAGCATAATGAGTACTAAATTTGTTTATTTCGACAAGATGAATGGATTGATGTATTTAAAAGACATATATACGAAAAACATAGTTTTAAAAATTTGTTTTAACGTTCGTAGAAGGAAAAATTTGAATATGTTAAATGATGTAGCAATTTTGATAGATTTTCAGTGCCAAGTTTTTAACAAATAACAGTTTCGAGTGAATCGCTTATTAAAATTCAATAAATTTAAACTGAAAATGCTTCAAATATTCAACAGTATTAAAAATTTTGAAACTTAAATCAATAAGTATATCGTTGAAATTTATTGGAGAACAAAAAAAATTGATATATAAATGATAAGAAAAGATAAACAAAAGTTTAATATAATTCAAAATTAGGCACATGCAAAGGGAAATGAGGCCACTTAAAAATTTTAGAATTGTATTTTGAAGTTGACGAATTTCAAATTGAGATGTCCTAAAAGCATTCAACCAATCAATTATCACTTCGTGGTTGAACTCTTTTCCAAAATTTTGTTCTTAAAATTTCAAATAAAAAAAAGGGAAAATTTTTGTATGAAAATTTGTCAAAGTTCAACTATTTGAAGATAGAGAATGTATCAACTAAACGATTCCACATTCCTGAAATATAAATTTGATGTGTACGAATTTAATTTTACTTCTGTTGCACTGAGAAAGGCAACTAGGTAAAGTTCACTTTTTTCGAAAATATTTTTTTTTGCTGTTGCGAGTACATTAGGGTAAGATCTATCGATAGATTTTGGCAACATGTAAAAGAAAATGTAATCTGCCAGAAATAATGTTTAAAGTGGAGGTGATTTTGGAGAAATGAGCATGATGAGTGGTTAAAACCCATTTTGTTTTTGCTCCCTCTGTCTCAGAAGCGAAGATGAGGATCAAACTTATGTTTTGTGCTTCGTGTGGTGTTTCTTCATAATAAAAGATCATTTTCAAATACTTTTGAAATTATATACAAGTACCTTATTCTTTGCCTTGTTTGTTTTATTGTTTACGTGCCAGTCGTCTAATTTCAATACTTTGGCGCCAATAAAAGTACTTACAATGCTCAATTTGCGCTCCTGCGCATTTCCTTTTGATAAGGAAGAGAGTATGATGATGAGTGTGGTGATACTTCATTACCAGGTTCATTGTTGAGGTAAAAATCGTAAGTCTGCAAATTTAGGAAGTCCACATACTTAGATATTTTTAAAATATTATCTTTTAAATTCTTAATATTATCCTAATATTATCTTTAATATTATTACGGAAAATTTCGTAATAATAAACAGTTCGAAAAAGATCCCTGAAATGTGAATATTTTGTCAATTTTATCAGAAACATTATTGCATTTTTTTTCTCTTATTAAGAATATCGCATTATAAAAATAGTTTCAAGCAACTATTTAATATTCTCGAGCAGAATTTCCTTCTTTTAATCTCAGCTTCAGTCATACGAGAGATTTTATTTGAAATCTTTCGAAGGCCGAAAAATAAAAAGTATGTTTAACTTACAATCAGTGATTTCACAATAAGGTAAATATTCGTAGCTGGTGAATATTATTAGAGTCTGAATTTCATATCGGAGTTGGTCGTTATGACCTAATTAAGAATTATTTATTATTTCAAATGCTGTCACTTTCGGAAAACATATTGCGTCTAATTTGTATCAAAACATTATTCTGTGATTTTGAAGAAAGCGTACTCACGAATCATAACAAAATTTTAGCACATGTGTCGTTTCTTATATAACGAATTAATTACTTTTATAATTGAGATCAGATAAATTTAATGTTTACATGAGTACAAAAACATGCGTCGATATAACAAAAAATATAACGTAGCAAATTTTATTTTTGATAAATAGATAGGTACTGGTCGACTATGGGTCAAATACATAGCATCAGGGTCGTAGCTTTAATAGTTTTTTTCTGCATGCTGATGGACGGACAAATTTCATGTACAGTATGGATCATCATTTAAACAGCATTATTCCAATAAGTGCTCGTTATCGCTCCCAAATTAATAATTAATTTCAGTTTAAAAAATTCTATAATTTTATTAACGGTATAATTATAATTTATAAGTTCATAGGACTCTCATTCTCGAACCAAATCTAATAAGAGAAGATTATTTCAACTGAATTATTATAATTCAAATGATGTAATAAACCTTTTTTTTGCATCCGCTTATTACTTGGCAGAAAGGTTTAATGTTTATAGTTAGTTCTCCCTCTTTTTGCCACAAAACTCATACTACCAGTTTTTCCCAACTGCAACTTGCATTCAAGTAAATCGGAAAATCAAAATGAAATTACAGTTTTAGCACCCAAAAAGCATTGCAGAATTTTCCTACTAGCACTGTTCCCTATGAATTGTTATTAATTTTTAACTTAGAAAGTGTTATAGTTAAACATAAAAACTTCAGAACTTTTTTGCAGAGTTTTTGGCATTAATTATTCTCATTCGGTGAGGGAAATTTTCACATCTACTTCTCAAGTAATTTTTGTTTATTTAAACAATTATTATTTGTTCAGAAATGAGCGCTTTTTCAAAAATTTATGAGGCGGCACTATTTTCCGCGATTAACGATACTGATAATCAACGTTAACAATAACATTGATTTTTTCAGGCATACTGCAATTGTTCAAACAATTCAAATAATGATATTCAAAGACCCTCAAAAACTAGCCCTATCACTTTTAACGAAAAAATTCCAAAGTGTCTCCATCTATAACAGAAATAAATTTTTTTATATGAAAATGGTCACACAGGTCACTTTCAGAAAACTGCAGATTAGGTTCTTAATCCCGCAATAATATTCAACACACAAACACACATCCCGAAAATTGTTCAAAAGATTGTATTAGATATTTTTTAACTGCGGAGCGTTCAATTAAACGAGTTAAAAATTTCTTCGAAATTGTTACCAGTACAAAGCTTCCTCTATGAAGAACAAAAGCCGGCGCAAGATATCGAAAAATGAAAAAGGAACTGTCTGTGGAACTTCTGGGAAGGAAAAATGTTGCTCTTTAACAATTTTACGTATCTCTAATATTTAATAAAAATACAAAAACTTTTTATTTTCAGAAAAACTGGCGCCATCCTGTTAATTTTCAACTTTTTAATATTTTTTATAGATATCAATAAAGTGAGAAACCCCTATCCGAATCCTAAAGAAAATGGTAATTCTCCTTATTACTTTGGAGAACACAGGATCTGAAAAAAGTGTCCCTTGTTTTAGCAAAAAAATGTTAATGTTTGGTATACGCTCCTCAAAAAATTTTCTAATAATAGTTTTGTTTAATTTTTAAACTTACAGGAATACTTCAAAGAAAATGCATCTCCGAAAAAATTAGGTCACTTAGGAAAATTATAATTGAAGAAGTTTGGAATTTTACCTTAGTTCAATGCATATATTATTTTCTTAAATTAAACCATTTCAATTTCAATTCAAAACTTAAAAAGTATATAATTTGTAGCAATTTAAGTTATAGCTCAAAAAAGGTTGAATTCTAAAATCTGAAATTTGAACCATTGAAGAAAAGAGTAATTCTAATTGGATTATTTTTAATATCGCTAAAATTTTATCATTTCAAATCGAATCGTTCTAGATAGAATAATTTTATATTGACAACGTCCAAAATGAAACAATTTTGATTTGAAGCCTTCAAAACTAAACAGTCTCAAATTTTAATCATTAAGAATTTAAAAAACTTTAACATTATCAAAGTTAAGAAATAAAATATGCTATTTAAAAGTGTTCGAATTCAAGCAATAAATTTTAATTTCAGCAATTCCATTTGAAATAGCATAAAACTTTTTTTAAATTACGAATTAAAAGTATTTACAATAGTGCGATTATTATTTTATACGGCTACGATTCGAATAAATGGTATACAAAGTTAAAAATAGTTCGGGCGCGTGACATTGAATTTGATAAAAAACAGGCGTCATCTCCGTATCACCATCGGTGGAGTACATAATAAATTAACTTCATATGTTTGTTCGTTATCTATCTTGCGTTCGTCATTTAAAAAAAAGTAAGACACCTTGTGGATCGATTGAAAATGTTTGATTCATCAAATTTGTTTCAGTATATTTATGACAAGCACAGAAAAACACGTTTTATGTTGAAGAACGATGTTTCATATTTAAAAATTCAGAAAAATGTTCAGTACTTCGCAAAATTTAGTTTCTAAAAATTTTGTTGTTTGTTTAAATTAAATCAAACTCAAATACCTAATACTACTCTAGTGCTTGATTTTTACACTAGAAAGATTAAAAATGCATGAAAATAATAATTTTATTGCGATTAAACTATATTTACCTACTATAAAACGTCAAGAATTGATTTAATGTGAAATCTAAAGGTTTAAATCCATATATAACATATTTCTTTGAAATAAAAAACCCCAAAATCTCAAAGCCTCATGCTTTATACCGTCCATTTCTGTTGCCTTATTCTTTTTCAGCCTCGCTATCACCCTTTCCACCTCCTCTGCTTATCACGTTATCTCCGCCCTCTTCTCCCTCTATTGCCTTCCTCTTTTCTCCTAATACCCTATTTTCCACTCCTCTCAACAGTCTCTTAAAGTACCGGGTCCACTCGATTCATCTCGATTTTCCTGTTAATGCCCTTCCTTCCTCTTCTTTTCCTTTTATTCATTTCCCATTCCTTCTCTTATCCCCTCTTCACTCCACCTGTCCTTCGCCATGGCCTTATATCTCCCTTTATCCTCTTTGTTGGTTCCTTCAAAATTTCAAGGCACGCATCCACATATTTTTCTTTCAAGCCCCTGACCCCTCCTTCTTCTCCATTCTTACCTAAATTCTCTCAACTGGTCCTCCCTCCATCAACCTATTTTTACTCTCCTCTCTTCATTTTCTTTTTATTCTTCTTTATGACGCATACCTTTTTCTCCTAGCCCTCCGGTCCAGGCATTTAAAACTCTCTCTACCAACACAGAATCGTCATTCCTTTCACCCATCTTTTTCCTTATTACCCTCCATCTTTTCTCTCCGGGGGGGGGGGGGGGGGGGGGGGGGGGGGGGGGGGGGGGGGGGGGGGGGGGGG
>JAUMHM010028868.1:0-35367 GCA_032362435.1 Melikaiella ostensackeni
GATACAAGGTTCAACGAGGTCCGAAGTTATGGTGGAATCCTTGTTTTGAGCAGGCGTCATGTCTTCAAGCTCTTGATCCGCGTTATGAATATTTGAATTTGACTTTTCTTCTAGTGATAAAAAAAAGAATCTTGTACGATTTTTCCACAGGTTAGTGTTAAAAGAAAAATAAAGGGGAATTTTTATACAAAAATCACGTGCCCCTGTGGAATGATCCGAAAATTGGGTACAATCCCGATTGAACTTTGTGTAAAATTTACGGACCTAACCTCAACGTGTTCACAAATGTTACAATTGTTTTCTATGAATTCTACGTTTTCTTTAAGAATTTTTGAATCGGGTAGGATTGAGTCTCACTTAGATGCACTTTTAATATTGAAGATCCCGATACTAACCTTGTTTTCCCTCGTCACTTTTTTCTGCCTTTGTCAACCACGAAGACATTTTTTCCTTACTTTTGTCTAAGTCTTCTTTTTTTCTTTTTTTTCTCGCTTCTTTTGGGCGCCACTTGGGTACACACGTTTCATTTTTAGGACTCGTTTTATTTACTAGCGTAATAAAACAGTTCGAACAGTAGTTGAATTCAATTTTACATCTACGCAGTACGTAAAAGCTTTAACCAAAATCTCTAGTAATTTTTTCTGCTCTTTTTTGACGTTCACACACCTAGGGGAAATGCTAGAACCTAACACTCATTATTTTTTATCCCTAAACAGAAAGGCGGGAATTTCAATGGTTATGCTTATTCAATACAAATGATTGCACTTGAAATCAAGCGAACCTGCAAGCGTATTTAAGAGAACTCAAATGAATTCAAGGAAATAGAGAATTTGCATGTGACATGAAAACGGAAAATGATTATTGCATCTTGTAGAGGACGTTAAACTGAATTTATTTTTATACAAAATAAATCAATATTCTGTTCAAATATTTCTAAATTAAATTTTTTAAAGTTGAAAAAAAACTTGCGGGAATGGGAGCTCTTATGATTGACGCCATTTTAGGTGTGGAAACGAATTTCCTTAGTTTTAGATTTTTTTAAATACAAATTTCGGGCTAAAAATTTCTTGCATAACCACAATTTTTTTCTCATTCATTGAGGTACTATCCCCAAAATTTTACCAGAATGAAAAAAATTTTGAAGATATTAGTATTCAGAAATTTTTTGATGCAACCATGTTGCCTGAGAAATAACATTATTTTTAAAACTGACCCTTTTCAAATTTAATTTTGTATTTTTAATTCAATCAAACAAATTCCATATGAAATTCTTTTAAATATGACATGTACCATCAAATGGGTCAACTTCAGGCAGCAGGCTAACTTCCGACATTCAGACTTTTTAGTTATTTTCAGTATGTTTACTGTGTTTTCATCTACCAGAGCAAAAACCTTAAACAATAAGTTGTCTATTAGTTTTCGCTGTTTATAAACGCCCTAATAATGTAATCTGACTTTGTGACAGTTGAAACTGACTGTTGAATAAGCTTCTACAAATTTATTTATTACCATGTGAATTTCAGAAAAATGTACAACTTGTTGAACAAACTGATTTCTAGCCTAAAATATGTAACGTACATGCTTTTTCCCTTTATACAGTTAATTTAACATTGATTGTGACAAATTTTTGACTGATTTCAATAACCTAAATTTTTGCATTATTTTGCAGTAGATATTTCAAGGGTTGCAGTACAGAACTAGATAACCAACATTTTTGCCGAAAATGGGTTTTTTACATAAAAAATTCTTTAAAAATCAAATATATGTTGTATTACAAGAATTTGTTCGAAATTTCATTTTTGATATAGTAATAAAAAGATTGGTAATCCAAAACTAGATAACTGACTCTTTGTACTTGTCTCTCATCTTCTTCTTTTTTTAAATTGCCTAACCTCATACCTTTCTTCAACCGTTTTCTGACCATATTCCTCTTCCTGAAAGTTTTTAAATACAGTAATATAATAAAATACTCCTTTTTTCAAAGAAGAAGCTCTGCAATAAATCTATTTGCCACTTTATTTTTCCGAAACAAAACAATTTTTTTTGATGAAAATTTTTTTTATTCTTATCCAGCCTGCTCATATCTCGGAAGCAAGTTTTTATTATTATTGAAAATTGAAAAATAGACTTTTAATCACTATCTGAAGACGATTTTCAAAATGTATGAAATTTGAATGTCCAAATTCTTGAACGATTTACTCAGAAGTGATTAACTTTCTCTACTCAAACTCATTTTCTTCTAATTAAGCAACTCAATACCTCGGGAGTAAATGTTTATTTTCTGTTTAAACTAAAAATTGCACTTTTGATCGTGATCCGCAGTCGAGCCAGTTCCAATTTTAGGTTCTTGTCGCTTTGAGATTGTCAATTTCCACATTTTATTTCTCGGAGCTGGATACTTTTTTTAATCGTACTTTTTTGGCCTTAACTTAGAAACATCTCAGCTCGGAAGTGGAGTTATCGTTTTATCTTCAAATGGTGATTTCGATTATACAGAATGTTTTTTCGCTCTCCTAAAAAATTCAGATTTTTGAAACAAAATTAATTGTGCAATCGTATTTGGACCATTCTAGGAAAGTTACCAAACAGTTTAGGAAAAATCTCCCAAGTCGAGAGCGGATTCGTACTTTTTTGAATTGTCATCAAATAAATATTGAATAAAAACGTTAAATTGTATTCTTCCTACATCTTTTGTGTATTCTTTCTCAAATTAACCTTTAATTTTTTAAAGGAAAACTTAAAAAAAAGTTCAGACAAATAATTTTTTCTTTGCATTTATGTAAAGTACAAAATTATAGATAGATTATTATGTATGTATTCAAGATATTCAGTGGGTTTATACATAATTTTAAAATCTTTGAGAAATTATTTAGTGTCCGAAGTTACCCCACACTGAGGGACATCTTCGGACACTATAGTTTTGTTATAAGAGAAATAAACAAATAAGATAAAAATTTTTTCTTTGCAGAAAAAATATATTAGATACTAAAGATTATATATTCTAGGCCTAATTGCTCTGGATATAATATTGACAATTGTTCAACCTGAAAACATTAAAAAGTGTTCGAAGTTGCTCCACTTGACGTAGCAGAAAATATTTTGAAAAATGTTATATCGTCTCTTTAGTTCCATCAAGTCGTAAGCAGCAAAATCGTGTAACATCAACCCGACATGAATTATTTGTTATTGTGCCTACCTAAATTTGTTAAATTTATTTCAAAAAATGTTTTCATTTAAAGCCTTTTCTGTAAATTTTAATTTTATCACCTTTTCTAACGAAAAATAATAAAAATGCCGAAATTTGATTTTTGAGACCCTTATGCTGCAAGCTTTTCTTCCAATCCGATTTCCCTCGGGAACAGCTCAAATTGAAGTTTTTGGTATGTAGGATTGCGATAAGGAATGAAATATGCTATGTGGTGTTCTCCTTTTTTTATATCAGTGGCTAAAAAATAAGAAAAATAAGCAAAATGAGGAAATTTGCTTTTTTCAGATCCCTTTGCTGGAAACTTTCCTTTTAGTCCGATTTTTTCGGGGACGGCTCAAATTTGAAGCTCTTGACATTAAGAATTGTGATAAAGAATACAATTTTTCATGCTATATTTTTCTTTTTTAACATCAAGAGTTAAAAGAAAGAATAATCATAAGAAAAATGGGAAAATTTGATTTCTGAGAACCCTATGCAGCAAGCTTTTTTTAGTCCGATTTTCCTTAGAGTTGGCTCAAATTGAATATCTTGGCATTTGGAATTGCGATAAAGAATAAAATTTGTTATGTTATATTTTTCAATTTTGATATCAGGGGTTAAAGAAAGAAAAATAAGAAAAATGGGAAAATTTGGTTTTTAAGAACCCTATGCTGCAAAGTTTTCTATTAGTCCAATTTTCCTTGGGGATGGCTCAAATTGAATGTTTTGGTATGTAGAATTGCGATGAGGAATAAAATTTGTTATGTCATTATTCTGTAGCCTATTAAAACCCTTCCTTCAGGGCGCTTTCCGACCTCTTTGGCTTGATTTTCTATGTTTGGGGTGGACTAACAGCTATAGGAGTTCATTTGTCCTTTTCCCCAAAACACTCAAAAAAATTTACAGTTAGTTTTCCACCAAATGGAAGCCTTCTGGTAAGTGTCCCCTCAAACCAAAGATTTTTTTTTGAGACACCCTAATGCAGAAACTTATTTCTCATATCATTCTCAAATCTCTATCCATGACCCGTTTGAACAAATTAAAAAGCCTCTCAGAAGAGAGGGTGTTTTTTCAAAGAGTATAAAGAGGACGATGCCCTATTCTGTCTAAAATAATTCTCGACTTCCCGAGTGCTGAAAAACATTGGAAGTATCGAGAGGTGCTTCGAAAAGTATACGGAAACGCGTGGCTCTTGTAAATTATATCCCCTCGCCCCTCATGACTCATACACACATCCACGATACTGTTGTTTCTAGCTCGACTTTTTGGAAAAGGACAAAAGCTCAGCCTCAGTAATTGCATTTAAAAGCGTAAAAGAAGTAAGAAGTGAGGAGGGAGTTTAGCAGGGGTCGAGGGGATCGTGTTTGGCCTCGGCATGGGGTTGCTGAGCTATTTCAGTCGGTGCCTGGTGCAGCTGTCGCTACTCCGGGTAAACCACCTCCCGGTTAGTCGCACCAGCGGCACTACGACTCCACGGTCGTCCTCGAGGTAAGGAGTCTAGGTACAGAAATTCCTGGCTCCAAGAGTACGACGACCTCTCGGACTTTTCGACATCTCAGTCCTCAGAAACCTTGAACCAAGTTTTCTTACTCTTCTTCTTCGTCTTTTTAGAATTTTTATTTACAGGGAAAACCCCATTGCGCAGGCACTTAAAGTAGTAAGGTAAATAAGAGAGAAACTTGAGATCGTTTTCTGTTTTTTTTTTCTTCAAGATTGGGGCAATTTGATAGAAGGGGCGGACTGGGCGTGGGAGTGAATCGGTACAATCAAGAATGGGCCAGAAGGCATCAAGGGCCACTTGCAGTGGCCCTTAAAATAAAGAGTCATTTAAAACCCTTAAAGTCTTTGAAATCCTATTAAAATCCCTTCATATTTTATGAAATTCCTTGATAGATCTTAAAATATTATAAAATCACTTCAGTTCTTTATAAACCGTTCACATCTTATAAAATCCCTTGAAGACCCCATGAAATTCCGTGACATCTCATGATATTTCCTGAAATTTTTTTAAATTCCTAAAAATAATTAAAATCCTTAAAAATTTCTTAACATTTTTTGAATCTCTTGAAAATTCCTTCAAATCTTTTAAAACCCTTTGAAATCCTTTTAAATTCTTAAAATCTATTAAAAACTCCTTGCAATCTTTCAAAATATCCTAAAATCTTATAGGTCCCATAAAACCCTTTCAAATCTTCCAAAATTCTAGGAAATTCTTTGAAACTGTATGAAATTTTTTCAAGTACCTGAAAATCACTAACTTCCTTAAAAATTTCTTAACATTTTTTGAATCTCCTGAAAATTCCTTCAAATCATTTAAAATCCTTTAAAATCCCTTTAAATTCTTAAAATCTGTTAAAAACTCCTTGCAGTCTTTCAAAATATCCTAAAATGTTATAGGTCCCATAAAACCCTTTCAAATCTTCCAAAATTCTAGGAAATTCTTTAAAACTGTATGAAATTTTTTCAAGTACCTGAAAATCACTAAATTCCTTAAAAATTTCTTAACATTTTTTGAATCTCTTCAAAATTCCTTCAAATCTTTTAAAATCCTTTGAAATCCTTTTAACTTCTTAAAATCTATTAAAAACTCCTTCCAGTCTTTCAAAATATCCTAAAATCTTATAGGTCCCATAAAACCCTTTCAAATCTTCCAAAATTCTAGGAAATTCTTAAAGACTGTATGAAATTTTTTCAAGTACCTGAAAATCACTAAATTCCTTGAAAATTTCTTAACATTTTTTGAATCTCTTGAAAATTCCTTCAAATCTTTTAGTATATTTGATTTCCACGGGTTACTATTTAAAGTTAAACTTGGGTTAAACTCTGGCTTATTTTTAACATGCAACATTTTAGTTTTATACCAATTATCCTTAATTTCTTTGAAATCTTTTTCTTCAGTTTCTACTGCACTGGCTAAAGTACTTGAAACTTTAATTTCACTTTCATTCAACCTTGATAACGCATCTGGGATATGGTTTCAACTTCCTTTTCTGTATACAATTTCATGGTCGTACTATGATAATTCTAAGGCCTAGCGTGCTAGTCGACCGGTTGGATTTTCCAAATTGTGAAGCCATCTGTAATCACTTTAAATGAACATACCTCTAAATACGGCCTAAACTTTCTTATTGCCCAGACTACTACTAAACATTCTCTTTCTGAAGCAGAATATTTACGTTCTGCTCTATTTAAACCTCGGCCTGCGAAGGCTATCACATAATTTTCGCCATTCATTGTTTGTGTTAAGATGGCTCCTAATCCTGTATCACTAGCATCGGTTTCAAGTTGAAATGGGCTTCCAAAGTCAGGGCAGGCTAATATCGATGCTGTTGTTAATAAGTGTTTTAATAGTCGTGAATACCTGTTCCTGTTTGTCAGTCCATTCCCACTTTACTTTTTTCTTCAATAGCTCTTGAAAGGGTTCTATAATCTATGCAAATTTTAGAATGAATTTCCTGTACCATTATGCCATTCTTATTAATCTTTGTATTTGTTTGACCGTTTTTGGTCTTGGAAAATTCGAAACAGGTTTAATTTTTTCTTCATCAACCTGTAACCCTTTTTCATTCACAATGATTCCTAAATATTTTATTTTGGAACATCCAAATTCACATTTCTGTAAACCTATTGTTGAACCTGCATCTTTGATTTCATCTAATACGATTTCTAAATATTTAGGATGTTCTTTAAAATTTTTTGAGACTATGATTATATCGTCGAGGCAGCAAAAGACATTCGGTTTTAAATCTGGTGTTATTATTTTGTACATCAGGCGCTGGAATGTAGCAGGAGCATTTGTTAATCCAAATGGCATTCTCTTAAAATAATACATTCCTTTGCCCGGAACTATAAACGCCGTTATCGGCTTAGATTGTTCGTCTAGCGGTATCTGATGATACGCCGAACGAAGGTCGATTTTCGATATATATTTTGCTGACCTCAGCGCGTCTAATATTTCTGACATTATGGGGATTGGGTATAAATCTTTTCTAGTTATCTTATTAACTTTCCTAAAATCCAAAGAGAATCTATATTTCCCTCTAGGCTTTTTCATCATTACTATAGGGTTCGACCAGTCACTATTAGATGGCTCTATAATTTTTTCCTCTAAAAGTCTGTCTACTAATTGAATTTTCTAATTGAACTTGTTGGGCTTCATTTAATTCTACAATTACTTCGCTAATTTCATCGCAGAATTCTGAATTTTTCTTCCTTCTCACTTTAACGCGTCTAATATTATTATCTATTACCGCATTGTTTCTAAAATTGTACCAATTACTTTTTCTAATCGCAAATAATTTTTCTACCATCGAATCATTTTTTTTTCCTCTGTCTTATCAACATTTTCCTTTTCATTTTAGAATTCTTTTTCTCTTCATTACATTCCAATGGACCTTTGAATTCTTTTCCTAATTTTCTATCTTTATTTTTGGCATATAAACTCGTGTTTATTATGCTCTCGCTCTTTTTTTTATTCATATCCTTATTTGTGTTCTTGATCCGAATTTTACTTTATTTTCCTCGCTCTTTCTATTCTTACTTTTCTCGGTATTATTCATTACCGGTTCCTGCATTTTAATTAAATTCGTTCCTATCGTATACCTAATATTTTGTAATTCTGGTAACCACCAAATCTTATTCTCACAATCCATATTCAATCCAATTTTCTCAATCATATCCGTCCCTAATGGACATATTTATTTTATATCAGGCACCATTTCAAAAAAAAATATTTTTCTACATGATCAATTTCAGTTGGAATTAAAACTTGATTATTTTTATTTTTTGGCTATTTGTGACCATTAATGTATCGTTTGTCGGTTTTTTAATTTCGTAGTCTAATTCTTTCACTGTTTTTATAAATTTTTCACCAATGTATGAGTGAGTTGCACCGGTATCAACTAGCACTCTAAATTTATGATCTTTAAAATCTATCATAAGGTGAAATCTGGTTTCATCCTTATTATTTGTGTCTGTATCTAAATATTCTGGCGGTGTTTGGTTTCATTGTCTATTTTCCGCCTTTATTAGCCACCGTTTGCGTTTCCCTGATATAAAGTATACCAACAATCGCGCTGGAAGTAGCCTTTGCCCCCACAATTGTAGCATTTAATGAGTTGACGCGATCTATTATTTGAATTTCGGTTTCCTAAATCTGAATCCATGAAACCTTGTGCACTTGGATTCATTTCACCTTTTTCATTATTCCTACCCTTTCCTTAATTTGAACTGGTATTATTTTTATTTTGTCCTTTATTATTAGATTTATAACCTTTCCTCTCTTCTGACTCGTTATCATCTTGCACGTTATATAAAAGCGCTGGTATTTGTGGATTATTTTTATTTTGTCGTGTCTGTGTATTTTCTAACAGCTGACTTATTACATTTAATAATTGGCCAGCTGGGTTTTGATTTCTATACTCGCTACTGTAGTTATTATTGAATCGTAGATTTCTTTGGAATCTAGAATTATCTTGATAATTATCTTTTTTTTTTTAATTTCGGATTAAGAAATCTGAGATTTCCATTTGAAAATCTGGGTTGAAATTGTCTATTTTGTAGATTTTGTTCCCTATTCTGAAATTCATTTTCACTATTATCGTGACTTTCATAACATTCTTCATCTTTTTTACTCATCAGTTTTATTGTCATCTTTATCTAAAATGCCTAATTCCTAACCTCTAATTCTTCATTTTACTAATTCTGTTTCCCATTCGCGTCCTAAAATTTCTAATTCTGCGAAATTTGAAAAAGCATTGCTCGCAATATAAACTTTGTACTCGATTCATGAGAATTGTTTTCTATCATCTCTTCTCTTTCTGTATCAGTCTCTCTAATCCTATCCATTCCACTTTGCCTGTCTGTTTCGAATTGAGGCACTTTTGATTTTCTCATAATAATTGATTGCTTTTGCTTCGGTCTTGGTAACGAGTATCCGTCCCCTTGAACGCTACTTCTATTATTTGTTATTCTTTTCCTTGCACCTGCTAACGTATGTCCTTGTACGTTGAAATTTAATTCCGTATTTTTAAAATAAACGGTATTATTTCGTATGTTATTACTTTGATTCACTAAATTTTGTGTTGTATTTAAAATTCTATCCATTTTTTCGTTCAAATTTTTCGCTTCGTCTGAAAGTTCTCTTATTTTCATTTTACCACTTCTATTTTCTTCGAAATTAATTAGTTCTTCTGCACCACCTTCTACTCAGAGGTTCCTATGGCTGATTAAAACCCGGTACGTTCAGTCAAGTGAGCGTCTTGGTTTTGTTACTGTGAGGTGCGCGTGGCTCGACCACGTAGTGGATTCATCCACTGAAGGCGGGGACGCTTGGAGACGTTTGGGTTGCGTTACTCTATCTGTGATTTCGCGCGCCAACTTTTGTGACTAACGCCGCTTTCTTTTTTCTTACTGCCGTAATAATTTTCGGCGTAATATTTTTTTTGTAAGAGGTAGCACAGCTTGCGAGCACGCGAAGTTTACCAAATATTTTTAACAAACATATATCCACCCTTACTTTTTCTAAAATATCAATTTCAATTTCAGTTTCAAAATTTCATAACCATCACCAACACTATAATAACACCAAAATTTTCAAAATTCAAATTTTATTCTTTCCCTGGCATACATAAACACAAAAAAAGTTTTGGTATTTTCATCATTCGGACTTCCGTTTTCGATTTGGAGGATTTTTGAATTTCCAGGTTTGGCCAACGCCTTTCTGGAAGTTCGGTAACAAAGGAATTGTGGTATTTTTGTTTGAGTGCCAAATTTGTGAGAGAGACTCGCAAATTAAAAGGAAGGGTTAAGGAGGAGGAATATCGAGAATGGGTGAAGTCATTAAGAAAGTCATCAGACTAAATACAACAGGGTTTATGTAACCAACTTACAGTGAGTTGCCGGATGGTGTCAGCGAGGGTTTTGGTCGATCGTTAGGGGTGGAGGATATCGGATATGGTAGAGGTTGACTCGAAATTGACTAGGCGGTGGTCAGAAATTGGGTATTGAACCCTGGCGTGGGACTTCTCCCCACTTCTGGGTTAAGGCCCGCAGGACTGTAAGAAGGTGGGGTGCTTATAACTTTGTTATACCCGTAGTGAATACTGTTGGAGTAAAAAAGCATATAGATAATATCTCCTTTTCCTTTATGATCGTAGTTGTTTATATATGTATCTCTGTGAGTAACTCTAGAATTATTTGAAGAAATCTTAAACTCATTAATTGCACATCATTCTACTCTTGACTCACATAAAGTATGACAATCTAGTAGTGATCGGAAGAATACTGAAGAGAGCTGTATATGTCTGAACTGTCATACGTTAGAACTGAACCTAGTGCAACTGGAATAAACTCCACATTCCATTGTATGATTCTAATTTGGTTCATCTTGCAAAATTGTGAGAATGCTCACGATCCATGAAGCTTATCCTATGATTCCATTATGCTTGTCAATAAATGAATCAACTTCTACACTTCAAGGTAATAATATGGCAACTGTGTTAAAGAACTGTATATCCAGACACCGATGTAAATGTTTATATGTACAGTGTTCATATAAACATATTGTACACTCTGCAGCCCTATAATTGTTCAACTGACTATTAGGCTTATGTTTTCTTAATGCATAAATGAAGAAGTAATCGATAAATGGATACATAATTCACCCGCTCTCAGTTCCAAATACAACAATACTTGACATCGATCAATCAGTATGAAGCCAAAAGGAGTCGCTGCTGAGGATTAAGAGGAGCGGATGCTATGCTTCAAAAAATCAACGAAATATACCTAGGGGGAAACCAAAGTTCAATGTTAGTGACAGAGTTCGATTCAGCAAGTACAAGAATTGAAGATTCTATGAACAAGAACTCCTCAAACTTAAGCATCCAGACGTATACTTTATGAAAAGTGCAATAAAAAAAGTCAAGTAAATATCGTTTGTTGTCATAAGGGCTGAGTGCAGTCTTTTGTTTTTTAATCGTTTCGACTTTTAACGATGCCTTCACTGTTGATACAAATACTGTACATTTTACCCCGCAAGCCAAGAAGCTTCGTCATTATTTCACGATTAAATTGGCCTTTTACCAAATCCAAAGCTGTTTTGTTTTCTTGCGGCATTCCGAAAATACTGTCTCGAAGGTAATCTGATGCGTCGAATTGGTACTTTTTCTTTCATATCCTCTTTTATTTCGGAATACATGTCCTTACAGCTTGCTTCATATACAGAATAATCTGTCTGTGTTTATGTACAAATGTTTGCAGTTATTACGATATTTTTACGCATGCAGCCGTGGCGGAAATCATAAATTAGGATTTCAGCCACATCCAGCACTGTGAGCCCACATAGATTGTCTTATGGGACAAAATTTCTATCTTCCTCAACTCTTTAGCTACAAGATTATCACTAAAAATTGCTCAGCTGTGGAAGTTTGGTTCAGCTATGAGGGCTTCTGCTCTATACCTACCCTCCCATTTTCAACGAGTTTCACGTTTATATGCTTTCGTACGTTCTCCATTGTCATACCGTTAACTGAATTATTCATTAATTTGTACAAGTTCTCTTCAACTTCATTGTTATCTCTTGCTCTCTCTTCGATATTGAAATATATAAGGAAGGAGTCTGTAAGGAAGGAGCTGTACCACTGTCCAGCCGTATAGGTTATTTTCATCAAAATAGGCAGTGTGGATAATTGCGCCACTTCCGTTGAAAAGCAAAATCTTTTATGTAATTGTTGTTAGCAATGGTGTATCGTTTAAAGCATTGAATCACTCCACCCTTCTTGCCTTGCTCAATCATTAACAGCATATCGACGTCGGCGAGGAGTTCCCATTTTACTTCTGTATATGCGAGCATGGTGTCCTGTGTCAAGCCAGGAGTCGTGCATTAGTGTGCTGGATCGAGTCCGTACGACTCGGGGCACTGTTCTCAGAAAATTTCAAACACATCAGCACACAGTGCATGTTTGTAGTCCTGATCAGATATTGATGAGACATTCAGGTCCATTTGGCAACTAATAATATAGAAATCAGTTTCATAGTTATTAATTAAATTGAAAATTCGTTCTCGAATGACCGTTCAAATTATTGAAAACGCGCGTCCAGATCTCAAAACACATAATGGCTCGCTCAATTACTCGGAACTGATTCACTTTCTCAAATCAATTCTGTCTCGCCATGATTCAGCACTAAAATATATCGAGAACTTTTAGATAAAATTTCTCAAATCGAAAATTAGAGCTTACAGAATGTTTTTCTCTCTCTTGAAAAATCGATCAAATGTGGGTTAATCTCTTGAGAGTCACTTGCAGTCTGCTTAGATGATGGAGGGCACCTTTTTTCGGTTCTTGAAATTTTTTAATCCGATGAAGATATTTCGGGTTTTGGCCGCACGACTTAACAATAATCAACTTCTTCACAATCTGCAGTCTGAGCAACCAACTTTACCATACTTCTAAAATAGTGTAGGCATTGATCACAGATACATTTCCTAATTTTTCCTTTATACTGTAGCCTGCTGTCTAGACGAGAAAGATCTTTTATCCGCGCATAATGAAAGGCGACAGACAGGCTTCTGCTATCCTGTTCATTGTCTTCTGCATCATTGCTGCCCTCGTTAACATACTCTTCTTCAACTCGTAGAATGCAAGTTTGACTCACTTGATAATCTTTTTTTTGGGAACCAAGATGAAAAGGAACGTCAGAGAAACTTTGCTTTCTCTTGAATAGGCTATACTCGTATACATTCACCGAGATGCGACTGTTTTCAAATTATGGAACATCCTTCGTTTTTTTCTAAAACGTCGATTTTTTAATCCATTATACATATATGAGACGAATTATTATATATAACAATAAGGTAAGGTAGTAAATCAATATCAATCATTAAAACTATTATTTATGAAATTGGTAAATGATTAGCAACTAAAATCAGGATTGAAACTTTGTGAATATGGTATATACTTTGCTGCTGGTTATAACTAATTGTCTGAACTCGTATCATATCTAATACGAGTAAGCACTAAACAAGGGCATGTAGGGCAATGAAACCAAATGTAGAACAGTCTCAGCAAAGGCTAAAAACTAGCGTATCATGAAAAAGAGGATGTTTGAAAATAGTTTTGAGCATTAAAAATAATAAAGAAATTTTTTTACCGATTATGTCGTTGTTGATTTGATATTAAGCCCGGGCCCTAATGAGGACCACTGCATGTTTCACGCTGAAGATTCACGAGAAGGATGAGCTAATGTAATTTAAATGTGACATACTACTTAATACTAACAATCAATAAACTATTCATTCACTAATTGCACTTAAAAAACAATTTCATGGAAAATATTTGTGATAAAATTAAAATGTAAAATATGTTATATTTTGTTGTTTTATAAATCTGAATCCAGTGGTGCTTAGTTTTTTATCTACAGATCCTTCTAAATTCATTCATGCGAGCTATCTCAACTAACAATTAAAAAAAAAATTATATTAATCGTCTTAGGTTTTTCTGAAAATTGGCGCCAAGCGTCCATCTTGTCTTAGAGGTTGAGATATAGTCTTATATGACTTCACACACTCTCTCCTCAGCATGAGCGTGTAACGTTCTATGCTGGCCTACGATGAATGTTTACATAAGTCTATAATGTTAACGCGAATCCTGGAGAAGAGTAGCTAGTGTAAATAAATTTTGAAGGAACAGTAGATCAGAAACCAAACACCATTGGATATTTTCCTCCACTGATCATATACTGATTAGTAAACAATTTTGAATAATCATTTTTTTCGTCTACCTATTAAATAATCTATTTGAAAAACGTGTCTGTGGCTATAATAAAACAGATTTAAATTAATTGAAAGTTGTTTCATTTTTGGACTTGAGTCATATTTACTTTTGAAAACAAAAAGTTACTGAAATATTAAAGGATTTGTGCTGGAACATGCCACAATTTAGATATGAATTTTCAATTCTTAATTTGATTTAACGTTCCAAGGATGCGGTTCTCTTGCCTTATCAGACGGAGGGTGTCTGACTAGTATGGGTAATTCATTCGAGTTATTAGTTTATGATTAAGTTTAACCAGTAGAATTGGCTGTAGTGTGATGTCTGGTACATACCCTCAAGCATGAACTGTTTTTTAGGGGCATTTACTCATCTGTGTCGACACAAATTCTTTCAAGCGAACTTACTGGTAAACTAATAACTCGAATAAGAGTAGATTTTCCCTACAAAATAAATTGCTAACCTTAGATTTGAACGTGTCCTTAAAAAAACAACTCTGACTTAAGAGCATATACCAGACTGATGCCCTGTGAAGTTGACCCTCCGAAGTTCAAATTTTTTTCGCATATGTTTGTACGTCGTTTGTACTGTTTATACGCCATATATTTTCCGCTGTACTCTCGTGGTTAAGAAATTGGGGGCGGAATTAATTTCGGGGGGCTAACTTCACGTATCCCCCGGAGTTTCATTTTTTTTAAATTTTCTCTTCGCATGCGTTTCGCCAGCCCGATCGTCATCCAAATTCAGCTTTTTAAGGGGCCTGAAATTATTCGTCTGAATTTGTACAAATTCCTGAAACACTCCGTTTTGGTCATGCATATTTACAAAATCTACACCTCACTTCTCGAACGAAAGCTGTCAAATGTTTCCGACATTTTTCTAAAAATATTCTGGATCAAAAAACCTCGCATCTTATCTATTAAATACTAAAAACTATATTCCGACCCTAAAAATATATTTCAACCGAACCGAAAACTTATCCCTCGCTAATATAAAAAATTTATCTTACCTAAATCCATCCAAGAAATCCCAAAAAAATTTAATATCGAAAATATCGATCGACTAAACTTCGGAAGACCCAAAACTATAAAAGCGTACATTTGTATATATTTTAACATGCGACTTTTATTTATTAATAATTATTTATTTATTTATTACTAATTATTCATTCGTTTATTGAAATAATTATCAATTTCATGCAATTTGTTCAGGTTTCTCCGATAAAATGAAGAATATTCTTATAACAAGGGTGCGGGTTAGCACGAGCAGAAGAAATGAAGCTCTATTCTTTTCTGACAATACAATTCAACTGGTTTATTGTTAATCAACTTACAGGAGTCGTAGTAAATTAGTGTACATAATTAGATTTGTCCCTTCTACTTTCTCTCTCTCTCTCCCTCTTGCCTTCTTAGAACCTACCCTAGCTTCACGCTAACATTGTTAACTAACCTATATGAAGTATCAATTAATTGATAAATGTCTTATCTGAAGATATTCTTTTTTTTTGTATTTTCGTAATTTTATTTTATTCTATTTCCTTTTATTTCGCAGTTCTGGCTATGCTAGACTATCCTAGATATAATCTCTTATTCTCTCTTATTTCTATTTTTTTTGTACAGGTAGCGCGCTGCTAGTAAGTCTCTACAGGATTTTATTATAAATCTTTTATTTTACAAGTCACTTAGGAAAATATCCGAATAAGCATAAGTTCTATATTCTTTATTGGAAGACTCCCCCTTTCATACGAATAACAATCTCGTTTCCACATACAATCTCGTTCCACATCAAATTAGATCTGTATTTTTATTTATAATCTCACAAATAAGATTTATTCATACATTTGAATCATTTCCAGAATACTCTAACTCTGGCGTGGTCTAAATTATTTCCTGTTTTATTTTTCTAGACAGAATATTCTACGTGCCTAAATGTCAAGAAGTACCTTTATTTATTTGATTCAGTTTAATTTGATTCAATTCAATTCAGTAAGCTTCGTATATAATTTTCTAATAAGAACCTTTGAATATTAAGAAACGTCTTTATTTGATCAATTTAATTCTAATTCGCATCAAATCTAACTCAATTCTCAGGAAATTCGATTTATCTACTGTACCCCGTAGGCGATCACTATGTCTCTCTCAATTCTCTTTTTCGCTTGCTCTTTGAGCTATTGGTCAGGAATCAGGACGGGTAGAGGACAGGGTAAAAATGCCTTCATTTAAACTCCTTCTTGGCCTTTGGTAAGGACCTCAGTCGCGCAGGAAGTTGTGGAAATCTTCCTCCCAACTAGGAATAGAAGCGCACTTCTTGTCTTCGGTTGCAAGACTTTCTCCACGGAGAAGAGCCCCAGCTCGTTACGAGAACAGGATTGTGATCTCCTGCTTGTAACCCTTGTGACTCCTGGTGAGCGAGCGGTTCTGCCAAGAGAGGAAGCCAGAGGCCTCAACTTTGACAGGGTAGCTTGCCCTCGTCCTACGCGGCTGATCACCCAGCCGCCGACTCTCCTGAGGAGCTCGCGTTCGGTCTTTTTATCTGCCCTCCGCGAGTCCCCTACTCGAGTTCCACCGATGGTGGGTGGAACTCCGTCGCGTTGCGCTATGTACTAACTCCTGTGCGCTAGCTTACTCGCAGACTAAAACACGCTGGTTTCGCGAGTTACAGGTTTTCAGGCAAATTTTTGTAACAAACACGTTACAATATAAATAAAAAATATTGAACGAAGGACTTATCAAAACTATAATATGTGTTTTTCTTTACTCTTATGAAAACCCTTTCTATGAAAAAAATGGGAGCCATTTTAACAAGAGCAGTCTCCGTCACACGTTTAAATTAGAATAAATTTAATAATTCTAATCCAAAATGGTAGAGTCAGGGCAGGGGGTGAGCTTTCAGTGCGGTTGAAATATATTTTCGGGGTGGTAGTATATTTTGGAGTGTTTTAAAGATGAGACTCTGGGTTTTTTGATCCATGAAATATTAAAACAAATGTCGAAGAGATATTTGACAGCTTTCGTTCGAGAAGTAACATCAAGGCTTTGTAAATATGTGACCGGCTCCACAGAAAGGGCTCGAATGCCTAAAAATCAAGATTTCTAGAAACAAATTGCATGTAAAAATATAAGATTTCAGTATACTGAAACCACCAAAACCTAAAAATTGATATTTCTATGCGCTAGACCCCTTCCTTCGGAGCTGGTCACAACACACTTTCTTTTTGGACTAGTGATCACTGCGTATGGTACCGAGGCTATTCCACATTCAGTGTGCCTGGCGAAAATAACAAATAAGCCTAGTGAATTCAGTAAAATTACTTTGGTAAGACATCTTTTTTTGTAAATTTTAGATTAACGGTCATGAAGTACCCACAACGGAACCTCCCCACATGGCGGTTTATGACCTCACATCTTTTTTGGAACATAGTTGTCGAGCAAACTGTTCAAAAAGTTTCACCGCCGAAGGAGGATTAGTGATACGTGCAGCTTTTCCAATTTCTAAAGGTAAACAAATGAAATATGTATTATTTTATCCCTTCAAAGATTCGTGGTACATATGCTGTCTTAAAATTTTCTATTTTGAGCTATACACAGGAAGAATAGAAGGACCGGCTCTAATGTGGTGCTCTTTTATTTGAAGAAAATGACGCAGTCTAAAAAAAGCAAGGTAGCGCTGAGTGTAAGGTGTTAGAGGGTATAGCCGGATAAGCATGGAAAAAGCACCCCGGCTGGGAAGTCGGTTCAAATACTGGTGAATGTTGTGTTTTAAATTAAAATCTAATTCAGCAGAATAATAGCCCCAGCAAGTGATTATTTTTAAAGATATTGCAAAAAATCGGAAAATGGAAAACAATTCTCCTCTTCAAAGCGCTACCTGCTTGTACGTGCAACACCTGCAACACCCAACTGAGAATGTTGCACGCCAAAGACTGATCCGAAATAGTATGTGCTTTTGAAACGAGTTAAAGGCTTCTCGGTAACTGTACTAGGTGGTGCCACTGCTCAACGATTTTACGCATCGCGTGACTCGTGTGTAAAGTTCCTTACCTCAAAAGTGCGAATGTGCAAGTTCACACACTGTATGTAAAGTTCCTCATCTTAAAAATGCGCATGCGTCAATACGTTATACGCACAATGTGCCGAATTGTGTCTCTTGACGAATTATTTAAAGGCACGAGAAGTTTAACTTTGGAGGTGGGCATTGCAAAAATAGTATATTGTGCTATAAGTTCGGAAAGTAGGCAGTTCCACATGAGTGTGAAGTTTGCTGTACAGGCCAGAGGCGTATCGAAGGAAAGTTATAGGCGATTCGGAATCATACAGGAAACAAGCCGAAGATGGGCTGGAAATAAACCGAAGATAAGTCGATTGCAAGTACTATGAACTTCACAAGAGTTCTCTGGTGGGAAGGCATAAATGCTTAATTAACATTTATATAAAAATTAAGATAATATCAATTTGGGTACTTTGAATAATGCTGTTTAGTGTCTTCAACCTCCCAAACCTTTTAATGGCTCTTCTACATTATGAAATTTAGATAAAATTTATCTTATCAGATTCCTGTCAACACGATATTGTCATAATCGCCAAACTGCACAGAGATAAATTAACCTCTTTACTCGTTTTTCAAGTCAAACAAACGGGTTTTCAGCAATTCCTAAAGAATCATAGCAGAGGAACCCGACATGTGCTAGAGACTTTACAAAGACCTTGAGTTATTATAAGGATTATAAGGTATAAGGTATTATTAGGAATTTTGTAATGTAGATTCATCCAAGTTCTATCTAACGGCCCGTGTAATTAGGAAGAGTTTCACTCTTCCGATGTTGAAAATATTAAAATTAAAATTAGCACCTTATATACGTAAGGTCTATCTCAAGGTATCCACAATGTCAAATATTTTGCCTTAGAGGAGTTGCGTGCTGACCTCCGTGCGGAGCAGATGCGTCTCGGAACGCTCCCTTGTTCTGAATACACGTTTTTCAAACGTATACTATTACATAGTCTTCTATCCGATTTTAATTCCGTAAATTGCTTTAAATTAAAAATAATAAAATAAAAAAAAATAAACCAGGGGGTTTTGGTGAATATCTTAAACGAAATTGAACATGAAGTGAAACAATCAAATGTTAAACTGGACAAGATGGTTTCGAATATCAAGGAACTCAAAACATCGAATGACACTTTGGAGGAGGAAGCAAGGATCAACAAGGTAAAATTCCATAACCTAGATCTCAAGAATAACGCTTCGGAGAAAAAAGTCCAGGTCTGCTGGACTTTCCTTCTCCTTGAATGTGATGTTGCTGTCGGCGGGAGACGAGAATTCGATTGCAAAGATAGTTCGTTTCTCGAAGTCACGGAGAATGATGTCTGACATCGAGTGTAGAATAGAGATGGTTGTCGAGGAATTGTAGATTCAGTAAATTTGGCACTTCTCGTTCTTGACAATTGACTCTATCTCCCTCGGAGCGTTCTACAGGGCAGAGTTTACGGCCAAAATAGGGAGAGTGACAAAGATGGTAGTGAATCACTTTCAGGGCCGCATTGTGTCTGTAGATATAAGTCGATCTCGTGCTAGTGGGACACCCAGATTGTATGTATCCCAGGTGCTCAGAATGTGCAAAACACGCTTTGCACCTAACGCTGAGAACTTCTTGACATAAAATGTGGCAACGGTATGCTAAGGTGGATATGACACCATCCTAATACACGAATCTGAAAACCTTTGTGTCTTAATTAAGTCCAGATGATTTGAGGAAAGCAGACTTCAGCTCCAACGACAAGGACTTATCTTTTACATTTGTGTAAAAGTTTCCCTGCATTTCCATGCGTGTACAAACGCGAAACAGACCAGTCAATATGCGGGCTCTTCTGCATATGCATGATCTTACGCGTGGCGTTGTCGCGGGCCGTGAGCTCGTGCTCCGCCGACAGATCGGAAGACCTAATCTGTCAGAGGGGACGCCTGTTTCGGAGTGCATCCTTCACTGATTTTATATCCTGAATGCGGCTCTCAGGCACGCCTGAACATTGGTGGGTCTCTCTAGCGCCAAGGTATCTAATAGCACTCGTATTCACGCCTTCAGGTGCCTCGAGAACACCAGCAAGTCGTCCTCGCTTCAGATGAATATTTGCACACTTGTCCTATTCACAGTCCATACCATACGTGTTCAGATAAGCTATTGGCCTGTAATTCCTTGTGTTGGACAAGTCGGCATTCTTCGGTAGGAATACAGTACATTCTAACATCAGCCACTGTGAAATGGGCGTCTCTGACTTTAGATATGATGTGAAAATTCGCGCCTGATGTTGGTGTGTATAAGTGAACTTTTTCCTCATTCTCCATCTCTTTGGTAGTCATTGGTGGACATTTCTCATCAGACGTTATGAGGTTGTGGCACAGCTCCTGGAAACGGATGAGGTTTTCAGTGTCTACATGCAATGGGTGTCGAACTTCGTAAATCTTCCTTCAGAAAGTTTCTCTATATATAGTATTAGAACCCCGTTTTCACTTTTCTATTATTTTTTATATCACTAATTAATTGTTTTTGATAACAACACTCTCAATTGAATATCTGAAGGGCGCCAGGTAGTTTAATTCAGACCACCAAATAAATTACTGTGAATATAAAATTAAATCATTTATTGTAAAACTAGAGAGTTATTTTCCGTTGTCTGAAATGAGCTTAATTAAATGAATTTAATGCCTCCATAGCTTGCTCGATAGAATGGCATGGTCAAGAGCAATGACGCAGAAGGGATTGAGTCATTGATAAATGCCAGTATTTTAGTAATTTGATATAATTAACTTCGAAGAAATAAGTCAGAATTACAAGAAATGTGTAGAATTAATTATTAGTAGTTTTTAACGGTGATACTCGCCGTGTATTATTATTAATCATAGCGAGTGGCCTCCGGCCTAATCCAATGAATTGTTGGTGAAGTTAAAGAAATTAAAAGTAATTGTGTTTACGAATTTAATTGATAAATCAAAGAAGTAAAGTTTCACAAAAATTAATCATTCAGCATATAGTAATTCTAGATTGTCAGTGGAAATTCGTGGCATCGCTGCCACGCCCATTATTAACTTAAATAATGGGCGTGGCAGCGATGCCACGAAGGTTTAAACTGTAATTTAAATTTAATTTAATTTATTTAATTTGTAATTTAATTTAAACTGTAATCAACTGATAAGAGTTTAAATTACAAAGTCCACACTGATCTGACTTACTAATAATTCAAGGATTCTTCTAAAAAAATTGAATTTATATTTAAATAAAACTTCGCAGAGACAATGAATGATTTTGCAATACCTGCTTCTTAACGACGAACCATGTGGCAAAATTAATGATTTTAACAAGTTTCAAATTCATTTTATATAACAAAAATTGAGGCAAGAAACGAGAGATATGACACGCTAACCTTCTGCCTTTGACGACCATCCTAGGACCGGTTCTCGTGCCTTAATGATAAATTTACATTTTTACTATTTTAATAATGAGACTACGTGGACTCACCCTGACGAGAGTTGAGCAAAGAGTGGGAGAAGATAGATGCTTCTGTCTTTTTGAGGCGAATGGAAGCGCCAGAGCGCATGCATGATATTTGGGTTTTTAGATCCTTTCCCTCGTAGTTGACGTTGATCCGTCGACCTAGCCTCAGACGAGCCCGCCCCTCAAGACGTAGTCATCAAAGCCTTTGAGTTGATCTTTTACTACTTCGATTACGAGTGGGCAGTCTTACGCCGGACCCACGACTCATTCAGCGCATGAAAATAAAGAATAAGGAATCGAGTCAGAGTGTGATTCAATGAAACTCCGATCTGGCAATATTTAGAGTTGCTATTCCCTCTCAGTCGACATAATCTCAAAGTGGCTTATTCGTAATGACGTTTAATTTGATGCTGAAGGAAATTTACTTCATTTTATTGAAATAGAATAATTATGATTTCAGGAAATGAATGATAATTGGAATAACAATAGGAACCAGTCGCTAGAGCGCACACAGCTCCGATTCGTAACCCAGCTGTTCGCAGACAGCCAAATAAATATGACTCTCTGCTCAGAACTCTTAATTTGAAACTAGTTTCTAGTACATTAATTGAATTTGGCAATGAATTGTGCGGGGAGCAAATACCCCGTCACAATATATACTCGACAATAACATTACAGTCAAGGAGAATGATAAGGAGAATAGTTATCGAGACTCTATAAGGGAGCTGCGGCGACTGCACGTAGAATATTCTGTAACAATTATTGTCATTGTGATCGGTGCGCTGGAAGGTGTGAAGCCATCACTGGTTTGTAACCCTAAAGCCATACCCACCTGCCAAAAACATATCGAGGCATTCGCTGGATGGATGCAGAGAGCATCGGTCTTGGGTCATTTTGTGTCGTCAAGATACACGAGGATTCCACTGGCCCTTCATTGTGATCCCATTGTATCCTGTGGCCACTCATCTCATGGCCGTGAGGCGTGGCTATGGGAGTAATTTACCGCCGTTCAATCTGGGAGCCAGTTTCATTTTCCTGAATGGCAATTGCTCCCAGGGGAATCCTGCGTTGGTTGTTTAACCAATCTCTTATATATTCATATCCTCGCTTGTATTTAAGTATAAGAAATTATCGCAACTTCTTTGTATAAACCAAGGGTACAGAACTAATAAACTGCCACTCCTACTATTTTACTTTAGCGGCTGAATTTTTCTTACAATTTCTTCAAAAACTAAGAAGTGATAGAAAAATACAAGACGGAGAATCTGTGTAAACTTCACAATTCTTAAATTGAACCGGTTTCCCTCTTTTTGAATGACAGCGATTTTTTTGAGGTTAGGCTGCTGTAATTCACATGATTTGGCAAATTTGTAAATTAATGAGAGCTTGAAAGAGATTACATGCAAGGCTAGATTCTTTTAGACTAGATTTCATTTGCCATTTTAGTTCTAGAGGATAAAAGGCATTTGCGGCGTATTAGTCTATCGAAAAAATATAATTAGTGAAATTCTTTTAGAAACCAATCGGCAGCAATCAGGAATCCAGTGACAGATTTAAGAAGACTTCGAAATCTATTCAAATGCAAGTGAATGTATTTTTTTCCCTAAGTAGTTGTTAAGTGAGAACCCTGAGCCCTGATCAATTTCAAAACACTTCATTTTCAAATATAACAAACAATTTTGCACAGTTTGGATTTTGCGGAAGTCGTTTTCGCACCCATGCATTGGAATGTAATGAAAATCCATGGGTCCAAATATGATTCTCTAAAAATACAAACGAAGCTTTCAATAAAATTTGACACAATTTGTGTTATTTTTCTCATAAAGTTTAATATTCAAGCACTTTTTCAAATCCTTTTCGAAGTGTCCGACACATCGGGTTCATTCGCTATGGTATTTAACAAATGATTTGAAAAGTGTCTTTCTGTAGTACTTTTAGTCTGAATTTTGTCAAAAGCACTCGTGCATTCAAATTTCAAAGTTTCTAAAACTCGTATTTTCGTATAATCGGTTGAATCATAATTCCGCATTACATATCGTGTACGTATGCTATGATTCTTCAGGAATTGCCAACAACGCGTTTTTTGCTCTGTTGATCTCAATTTTTTCAAAACCGGACGTGGTAGAAAGATGTCGGCTTTAGATTCGGATTGAGCGATCAAAAATCTACAGGAGTTGATACATATCATCCATGTTGCACGTTTAATCTGATCCGTCGTTTAATGTCGTTCATTTGAACGACGATAAAACAAAATTACGTTACAATACGTAATAATAGTAGAACTAACTGCTATAGAACATCTCTCATAGGAATTGAAAAAGGCATTGAACAAGAATACTTCCCCTGTTATGGAGGTCTTTTCATTATAAATTAATTTCCCAACTTCTTCGGATTAGTGTCGAACACTGACACCGCCTAACAAAAAAAACAAAGTGTCTTGTCTGGCAGACTATACCGCTAATCCTTATGTATTTGAACCGCTGAATCCGAATCTGATAAAAAAATCTTTGTATCAGGTCAGTATCAGTTTTTGTATCCTGCCTTATGCAGTATTAGGATTTTGCTTCGCGCGCGCTCGTTCACTACTTGTTACCAACCATTACTATAACCATTCCTCGCACTTGCGCCGAGTGCGAGGAAAAGCCTCGTGGAAAGCGCCCGTGTATCCTCCTTGAAAGTTCATAGAAGTGCCGCAAATCAACACGTACATCTAGAATTTGTATGGTGATACCGAAATCGGAAACACAAATGAATAACGTCGATCTCACATCATGAATTTTCGTTTTACTTCAATTATTATAATCAATTTTGAGTTAGACTTTTTTGAAATTTTATATGTGTGTGTGTGTGTTTTGGCCGCAGCGCGAAGAATAACGGTGTACAGAATGCGGAAACTGGAATGAGTTGCCTCCGGATTCGAGGATTTATATATAGAGAATATATGCATAAGCAGATAATAATAGCGGTTAATCTTATTCGTTTAATCTATTCCTAATACATATAAATTGATTGATTCACCCTGTGAGCTTCACTCGTTTTATCTTTTCCTTATGTACAAATTGATGATATGCGCTATGAGCCTCACTACACTGTAAAAGCAAAGTATTACTTCAGGGCATATTTCAGGTATTATAATAAGATTCAGCAGTATAGCAGTATCGACATGTTTTTTTGAAATTGCAATCTTATGTTTTATGGGATGATAGAATTCAAGTTAAGTAGTATACCTGAGTAAGTTTCTTTACGGAACCAATTTGTCATGATATTATTATTTAGATCTCTAATAATCTGAATATTAGGAAAACTAGTAGAATTATTATTTTTAATTTTATGTGTGAACTGAAGTCTAGGATGATAAGAATTAAATTTATTAATAATTTCTTGGGCTATATCTACTGGAATAACTAGAATAGTATCATCAACGTAGCGATAATAAGTTTTAACTGTGAAATTTAATTTCCCTAAAACTTCGTTTTTAAGGTTTTGCATGACAATATCAGCTAGAATGCCAGACACTGGAGAACCCATTGGGGTATCTCATAGAAGATTTAAGTTAATGAAGAGAATTTAAGATGATTCAGCCATAAAATAGGCAGGAGTGTTAATGCAAGAAACAACAGGTGTAAGAAGAAAATTGTTTTTATGAATTTCGGATAATCCATCAATTTTAGCAATATGAGTGTTATCTGTTATTATATCTTCTCTTTTAATGTTTGTACCTAAAAGTCCTTTCAATCACCAACTATCAAGTAATTCAAAAAAGTGTCTATCTGTAATTTTTTATGTGGATCATAATTAATATTTTCATAGGTTTGATTATTATTTAACACGGTAGTCAATTTATCCTTGTACTCTTGAATGCTCATCACGACTATGGTATTCCCTTTATCAGAACGTGTTATTAAAAATATTTGTTTTTTTAAAATTCTTTCTACTTCTAATTCTAAATCCTAAATTCTAAATTCTAAATTTCTAAATTCTAAATTCTAATTCTAATTTCAAATTCTAATTTGTTTAGGTGTTTTAATATAATTTGAGGCTATTGATAAGATTTTATGTCCAAATTCTTCTTGTGATTCATCAGGAATTTTTTTAAGTGTTTGCTTCCAAATCCTTTACAATTTCAAAAACTTCTACATATTTGTTAGAAAGAAAGTTACTACTAAATTTCTCACCTCATCTAAGAATATCAGCTACTGCTTCTGGAATAATTGTGTCAGATAAGGTAATTAATCATGGATTACTTGTGTTGTTATTGTCGTCCTTTTTATGTTTGTTTAATTATAGATTTATATATTGTTGCTTGGTTTTTAAATTTTCTATTTTTTGTGAAGTCTGTTATTCCTACTATTATTACTCTTTATTTGGCCTGAGTTTTCAAAATGATCAATAATGTTTTCAAGTCTTCCTAAAGGAATCAAATTTTGAGATCTATTTTCAAATTCAGAGAGTAATTTATTTAAAAATTTAATATAGCTGTGGATATCCTTGATTTCTAATCGTCTAATTTGATTTTGTGATTTATAAACAATTTTTTGTTGTCTTTTGAAGCAAGTATTGCTATAAAAATGTAATTTTTTCAAATTTTAAGTACAATAGTGAATATTATTCGGAAAGATATACTTCTTTCAGATTTTTTCACGTCCAGGAATAATATTTAGAATCGAGAAAGAAAAAGTTTCATTTTTCTATCTATAAACGACACTTCCATACTTTATTGAATGTAGGTTATGGTATGCAACCTTTCGATAGCGGACCGATAGCCTCATCAGGCAATTGATTCTATTAAGAAAGTTTGATAATATTATAAAATTACATAAGGAGTAGTAGCTTTTAGAAACATTAAGCAAATTAGAATAGTACAAGCAATTGATTTGCTTATTATTTTTGATTACGAGTATTTAACAATTTTGGAGTCAAAAGTACACGGTTCTTCAATAAAGTTACAATTTTGGTTTTCCCAAATTTTAAGGACGGAATAAATTGGAATTGACAGTGTTGGATTTGAAAGGAAACAATTGTTGTAAGAAAAATTAATTTTATTCTATTAATATTATGATAATTTTTTTGGTATATTTTGAGAATGAATATTGAGTAATCTATAGTGAGCTGGATTATAATGTTGTAAATCTGTAATTTTATTCAAACTATTATCTCCTTCTTTTTTATTAAAAATGATTTCAGCAAAACATCTTTTGTAGTGATTAGAATCTTGATGCTATATTCAAATATTTACCCAATCAATATAGGTTGAATCTTCATTATGACAATCTATTAAATGTTTTGAAATTACTTTGGTATTTTGGATTCAATCTTATATCATTTTGATGTTCCTCTCTTCTAATACGATCAAAGATATCAAGGATATCCATAATTATATTAAATCTTTTAATGAATTACTCACGAACTTTAAAAATAGATTATAAAATTTAATTCCTTTAGAATGACTCAAACACATTATTGATCGTTTTGAAAACTCAGGCCAAATGAAGAGTAATAATAGTATTAATAACAGGCTTCACAAAAAAAAATTGAAAATTTAAGAAACAAATAACAATATAAAAATGTAGAATTAAACAAACATAAAAAGGACGACAATAACAACACATGGAATCCATGGTTAGTTACCTTATCTGACACAATTATTCCAGAACCGGTAGCTGATATTCTCAGGTGAGGTGAGGAATTCAGTAGTAACTTTCTTTCTAACAAATATGTAGAAGTTTTTTTTGCATACTCCAAACGGTGTGATTTGTTCAACTATTCTTGACCGTCATCATCAGCTTCAATATCGTTGCAAATTTCGGACCCATTATCACAGGCCTTTTCAGACTCATCAGGGTTCTCAATCTCCTTTAATTTCTCGATCTGCTTTAATATTTTTACTTCTTCTGGGCTTATATTATCAATAGCGGCGTTTAATTCAGATTTCTTCCTAGCATCGGTCTGTAATGTGTGTTCCTTTCTCTGGATCTTGTGTTTTGATTTGTGAAACCTTTGTTTAGCGCCACGTGGAACCTCCAACATTTCAACTTTGAATTGGGCTTTGTCACTTGGACACAGAAAATAAGGGCACTTCTGCGCAGTCACTACAAAGGAAAGCTTTATGTTAATTACATTCAATGTTTTCTAAATAAGATGATTTAAAAATGAAAAACATTCAATATAAAACATTTGCAACTCTGCTGTCCCCAAATTTTGTATGATCAGTATCTTCTAACCACGTGAACTTTGAGATTAGTTGGTCTGTGATAATGCACTGCAACGAGCAGCTGAAGAACTCCCTTAGCTTCGTGCCACCCCTAGCTCTTCAATAGTTGAACTAAAAAGGAGGAAATTTATTAATCCAAGTACACCCTTAGCTTCATAATGAGATATATTATTTAGTGATAATGACAAATGACAAGAATTCTTACAAGTTTTTTAAGAAGTTTAATATTTTCCGCAGCGTTTGATTTGTGAAATTCTTCTATTTTTCCGAAGGAAACCCTGGCAGAGGTTCAAACAATTTGTCCGACAAAGTCTCACTCGCACCTTTTTGCAAGACTATTTCCAAAATTTGGGCGTTCCGGTTTTTGATTATTCTACAAATATAAAGAAGAAACAGAATAAAATTGTTCAGAGTGCTCACAATTCATTTTTAAGAATAAAATTGTTTCTTTCTTACATAAAAAGTATTAAAAATATTCTTCTCACTTTAATTCTTCCAATATTTGTCTTGAAAAATATATCTGAAGAATCTAAATGTTGTGAATCAATCGATCTCAATGGAGGCTTGCGTTTTAAATTATGGCTTTTGGGATTTAAATCTGCATCAGATTGATTGACCGAATTTGTAGGTTCATTTTGATCGCTACCATTTTGCTGCATCGAAGTAATGTTTCCACTTCCGTCACGAATATTTTGACACAAAATATTAATTAAAGCATTTTCTGTCCCTTCAGTTAAAGCAGCTGGATGCTTTGCCATTTTTGCAAATTGCAGTTTAGATTGAATTCCTTTAGACCTGGCTGACTTCTCCGCTTCTGTACATTCAAGAGTTACTTTTCTACATAAAAGTAGTTTAATTTTAAATTGATAATTGGGTACTTACAATTGTTCATGAGAGAGATTTTTTAGAGTTAAGAAGGGGGCCTTAGCCTCAGGATTACCTTCTTTCGACTCAGGAGGTGTTTTGATAGTCTTTATTTTCAATTTGGTGTCTGTTTTATTGTCTGGCCTCGGTTTATTTTCTCGGATTTTGAATAACAAATCACGAAGGTGTTCCTTTTCTTTGGCAACTGAAGTCATAGTTTTAGTGCTTCTAATGCGCGGTCCCTCTTCTTCGGAAGGTGTTAACAAGTGCTTGAGAGTTTTATTTTCTCTCCCACTACTAGCAAATTTACTTTCACTTTTCAAAGTGTTTGTTCTTAAGGTAGCCGGTACGGTTTCTTCGAAGTCTTCCATTATGCTGAAATAAAATAAGGAAATAATTAATGGTATTTTTTTATGACAATATGTTTTCATCAGTTAATCTATTTATGGAGTAGGAATAAGTAAAGAAATGAGAAATGTAAACATTTATTGAAAGCTTTCAAGATCTATTTAAGTGTTCTGAAATATTTTGAAATCACTTAAAATACTTAACATATTGCAATATAGTTTACACTAAAGAGTTGAGTGGTCAACTCGTCGACATGAATTTATTAATTCTCTTAATAGAGTTGAATTCACCTTCGATGGCGTCAATTATACCTGTAATGAGTTTATTTACACTTTATTGTAAGCGACATTATGGGAGAAAAAATTTACGTACATAGTCTTCTTCAAGAAGTATGTACTACAGAGCAGAAGAATAAAAACTTTCATTCAGTGTTCATTTGTAATTGGAAAACAGGAATCGAATTAACATTTTTGTTTTTCGAAAAAATTTACTTACAGTTTTAATGATTGAGCCCATCAGCAAAGTAGGCTTTGATTTTGTGGGAATAGTTACGGTGTCAACGATCCGGCGCAGCACCATTCATTGTTAATTACACGCTTTTTCTCCCTTTCATCATGCCTCTAGACTGGCATCCTGTAGCACTTACTTTTAACATCCATTAAATTAACTTCTTCGATTTCTTGCGATAATCTGCTGCATTGATACATTCCTACTAAATCAGAAGGTGGACCAACGTCGTATACTGGTCTAATACTTCGAAACTTTTAAATGATCGAGAAAGTAGTTTTCTGTACTTGTGCAATATTCTGGATGAGGCAGACTTGGAGATTTTCAAGAATGCAGCAACTATCACGTAATGTCGTTGCAAATGTGAAGGCACCAAATTTTAAGTTGTGAAATTGTTTATAGTTTTCCTCGTTCATATATTGCGGGAGACGTCCCTCAACATGAGGCAGTGTCAGTCTAATATGAGTATTGTTAACCAAAAGCACTGAAGGAAAATTCCCTTTTTCAACGAATCTTTTATATACTTGGGCAAGTTTCAATCCTGGCTTTCGGATGAATTTTCTCAATGCTGCCATATTATTTTCAGAGCCAAATGCACTAGTTATTTCTGTACCAATCAGTATTTCATCATCTGCCACGATGTGTAATAGAGAGTGCACGTTATAAGACAAAAATTGTTGTCCACAAAGTGCTTCGCATGATCTTACGTAACTCTCCAAAGCTGCTTGGCACCATGCGTACATTTCTCTCGGTGTGTCTTCCGGTATAAGAAGACGCACAACACAGTTGAGAATCATCAGGTGATCACAGTACTCATCTTCAAAGACATTCCTAAAGACAGCTGGTGCTGTGTGAAGTAAAAGCTGCCCGAATTCAGTAGCTTTAAAATTATGACACAGAGTTATTTCCCTTGGGCGACGATTGAATTCGGAAGGACAAAATGTTGTGAGCAAGGTCATTCTTGAATCGAGGATATCTATTTTTCTTCCAGTTAGCCTACGATGACCAAATTTTCCTTCGACTTTGGCACACATTACTTTTTTCACGTTTCCTAATCAAACTAAATGCATCGTTCCAAACGGAACACGTGTTACTCATCCCAGAATCGCAGATAAAGGAGTTCTGCCTTTATGGAGGTCTTCTCCAACGAGGTTTTCGTATTCTTCGTCAGTTCTTGCTTCGTGCCTATTACCCTCAAGGACCATTGTGCCTCCGAACCCTGACACAGTACAGCGATGGCCTTTAACCTTGCATTTGGAGCACGCATGTGACGATGTGTGACCGTAATGGTTTAAGACAAATGCATGTGCAGGTGCATCGGCAAAAAACAGCGTATATTTATCGGAATTCGACGATTTCTTATAGAAATCCCACCCTGTTCGCGTATTCCGACAATCTCTTGAATCACTTGGTCGTAAAAATCGAATGCGTTTGAAGGTTTAAGTCTTCCTCTAAATGTATCCACTATCATCGGTCTTTTATCATCTGTACTTGCACTTCGAATCTGATGAGGCCAAAAGTGTTCTAAGCCTTTATCCACTTTAGCACCATCCGTGCTAATGTCTGTGTCAAGACCTTCTGACAACCTGGGCAGAGTTTTTAACCATTTGACAAGCGTACTTCGAAAACCAATGTGAAGGTATTCTCCACCTACAATATTCTGAATAAAATCATTTGCCACGACAGTTGATGTATTCAATAAGGTTGTTGTGTCTTTTGGTAAGAACGCTAAATTGAAAGAATACTCACGTAAAGTGTTAAGTAACAAGTTTCCTTGTTTGTGTTTCAAATTAGCGGTCAGAAATACATCTTTCAAAATATTTCTTTTCAAATCTACCGGATCGTGAATTACATTGCCATCTTGGTTCCCAACTTCTGAATCCTCATCATTTTCTTCTGCAAAATTTTAATCACCACTCTCTCCGATTTCAACATCAGTATCCTCCTCATTGGAACTTACGGTTTCGCCAGAAACAGAGAAAATTCCTTCCTCATCAGAATTTGTTAGATTATCTTCACTGTCAGGCGGGGCAGGAACCTGCATGTCATCATTGGCAGATTTTCATAATTATTATATTTCTCAAGCATCCTCTTTTTGTGGGTTAATCCGTCACCAAATGAAAAGACTACATGAAAATAATATACGAAATGTACACACTATAAAGATTTATAATTAAAAGAGAAGGGAAAACAGGAACTGTTTTTTTTCTGAAGTATATGTATCGTTGATTAAATTTAGGAAGATTCTATTAAATAGGATCTCTAAATCTCGGAGAATTGTTTAAGACCAGACGTCCAATTTTTATAAAATTATAATTCGCAGAACTCCTTCCCACATGATAGAACATATGGTAATACTACAGTGTTATATAAAAAAGGAACAATAAAATTATATGTGAGAAAAGGAACATTTGAGGAGTGAGCTGACGAAACGTGATAAATTCATTTGAGGTAATTTCTCAATATCAAACTATATTGTAGCTCGAAATTCCATGATCGAAATTAAAATTCAAATAGCTTATTATAAGCAGTTACACTGTCAAATAAATAAAAACAAAAAATATTCTGAATGTATTATTGCCTGAAAGTCTTTAACAAATTAAAATGGATTTTTGTAGTTTTGATTCAATAAAAACATACCTTATTGATTATTCATCTTCCGATAAAAATGTACGATTTTCTGTTTCCACATAAAATCCCGACATAATTGTACATATGATTACTATATTTATAATTTTAAAGATAAAATGTTTAAATTTTTTCATCTTGAAGGAATTACAAAGAAGTATTAATGAATTTTGAGAAATGTTTACACGTTCAACAACTTTTCTGTTTCTTTGCAATGAATCTGTAATTAGAAATTAAAAATTAAACAATAAATTAATTGTATTTTATAGATGAATTTTCTTTGCAAACTCAAGTTTGGTAATTGAATTGGTAACATTTCAGACAATTAATTTATCCCATTTTGTCATCTTACTCCTCACTTAGCAATTAATATTTTGAATAGAAAGATTGACTGAATTCTAGACATTCTTGCCAAAAAGATTTCACCGCCATTGACATTAATTAATTTAAGTGAATTAACCTTCATAAAATTTTTTCAGTCAAGATACACGCGTAAATCATTTTTCGATTGATACCTCAATACCTGGGTACTATTAAACTGCAACATTTATTCATTTTTGGACTTCTTGAAAGAAATTTTTGAATTTTTTTCTTAATAAGGTATACATTTTTTTTAATTTGGTCACTATTAAACAGATTCTGCATATGCGGCAAGTGAAATTCTACGTATATATTTATTAGAAAAAATTTTTAGAAAGCTAGTTTCAAGCGAAGCAAATAGGATATTTTTTTACAGATAGAAAGCAATTTGTGACTTTTACTTACAATTTTTTCCCAATGTGAGAAAATATGCCTTAGCATTAGATCTGAATAATTAAATTATAAGTGATAGAAAAAGTAATCGTATAAATAAAAGACTCTCCCTATAATGGCTGAAGGTCATTTGCTTGAAGGAGTAAGCTACAGGATAAAGTTATTATTACTAAAAATATTTCATAATCGGGCGACTAAACGAAAATAGACACTATGTTATGATAATCATTATATAACGCTACTCATGATTAATTACTTAAATAATTTCTTTTATTTTCCAACCGTACGTAAATTATTTACTGCGATTTATGAAATTTTCCATTTTCCACAAATATGATTGTCCCATTATGTCACAAACAAATAAATTTAATTATGTCTTCTAATCCAACTACTGACATGATAAACATTATTATTTATGATACTTATTATAAAGAAACTCTTCTGAGTACACTAATTAGTGATTTCAAAACAAGAAAATAGCAAACTGAATAAGTTTTTTTTATAATGAAATAATGACGAAAACAATCAACTAAATTTGAGGTTTGAATGAACATTGCAATTTTTCGTACTCACCTGAAGTCTTGTGAGATCATTTTCGCTAAACGAAATATTCAAAACTGGAAACGATGACTTCTGAAAACTATGTAATTCACTTCTAATCTATGTATACTGAATGGCATACGAGCTAAAAGATATTTTCTTCTACCCGAACTGAGATTGTAAGCAAAATGAGCAAAACACAGACGGAAAATGTCGCGCGGGAATCAGCGGGAACAGACCGTTACTAAAGGCGGAATCTTAGCGGAGTGGAAGGCTGTTCAACTTCTGTAGTCTAAGGCGCGCGCAATTTGAAATATGATTTTTTTTATTATTTGCGAATTAATAATAACAAATAATAAACATCTAAAAATTTAACGAAACAAATATTTAAAAATTTAAATAAGATAGGAATTTAAACAAATTTTAAACTGTATCGCATATATTATGATACTTTTTTTAAATATATATTTTTAATATAAAATTGTATACCGAATAAATAGTATACAATTTGTTAGATATGTTAGTATTAATAATTCTTTCAAATTTGAAAAATTATAGTTATGGCACCGTAATAAGTTTTTTAAAATTGTATATTCTTGTAGATTTATCAATTTGTTTATCAACTTTTTGCACAGAAATTTTTTCTTGGAGCATCAAAATATCGTAAACTATATTGTTTATATGTTATATTATGGTAAAGCCTGTTCAGTCATTGCGTGATATTACGAGAGATGCTGATGACGATATGTGGCGCATAACGATCGCAGCTATGCGCCATCACTCGGTGCTAGTGAGAACGGCGCGTTTTCGCACGCACCACGTGAAAATCAGGCAATGCGGGTGACGTGCGTCGTACGATTGTTATCTGGGCGACAATTATCTCTGTACTTTATCATGAAAGATATGAAATTCTAACAAAAAAAATGTCCGTTTTTTTAAAGAAAATTTTCAAAAAATGTTTGGCGCCCTATCCTGAAACTTTATTTCGGGTCAAGAAGAGTACATATTTCAAGTTTCATGCCACAATTTGAGCCTTTTTTGTATAATTCCTCACTCACACTTGCACTCACGAAGTGCAAGGCATATGCCTCGTACATACGTTCCTCTCACAGAGTGCGACTCATGTTCCTCGCACCCTTCACGCACCACGTGCTTCGGGTGCTGTGCGTGTAACATGCCCCGCACGAATGTTATCTGGGAAGATTGCAATTATAAAAAACATAATTGATTCTGCTATACTACTTTCCGATAAAATATTTCACATTGATAATCTAGAGATTGTTGAGAAACTATTATATTGCAATAACTATCCTAAATAAAATAAAAAATTAGTAATCTCGGTTAACTTCCATGCAAATATTTCAGAAAATATTAAACGTTTCTTAGAAAAATTTGATATTAAGACTGTTTGCCGAGTAGATTCCAAACTTGATAAATTCATCAAACTAGGGAAAGAAATTTTAGAAACCTTAAACCAGTGTAATGCTGCTTATCAACTAAAATGTCGTGTGGAAAATTATATGTAGGATAGACAAAACCTCCCTTACGTACACTCATCTCCTGTAAGTGTGCCGCCCGTTTTTGTGCCGACTTCTTGGACGTTCCCCTGTGCGTCCCTTGATACCCTACACTGAAGCTCATCGCAAGGACAGACAGTGCCGTATTGATTGAAGAATCATGAAACATTAGTTCTTTTCAATTGAATAGCTTCTGCAATTTTATTATATACTTTTTGATAAGTTAACACTTACTCATTCAGATGTCAAAATTCTTTAATATTTATTGCAGGAATTTCAATGCTTCATACATATCTGAAAGATTCAAACGATAAAGGCGTTCTGAAATTTGAAAAGAAAACCAATGAAATATTTTTAAACATTATTCTTTATCAGCAAAAATAGCACGCTTATAACATGTTTCTTATTTTAATTATCTAATCATCAAATTAAAATATATGCTTAAATATAAAGTACTATACAATATATTGAATAACAATCGGTATGGTCAGTGATGTGTTATGGAGTAGAGATTTGGGGGTGGAAGGAGTATAAAAGGGTAGAAAACATGCAAGAGA
>JAUMHM010028892.1:0-16258 GCA_032362435.1 Melikaiella ostensackeni
TAACACACGATAGATAGATAAAAAAGAAAAAGAGCTCTTATAATTAACGAATTAGATGTAGTAAAGCTAGATTGAAAATTAGGAGTTTACTTCTAGAAATGGCGTAGGCTAGAGAATCTAAATATCAGGAAACCCTTTTCGATCAATGTATAAGCATTAAGATATGTGTTTTTGAACAAATATCATTGAAATTGTTAAAACGAAAAGGATCTTTATTTCTTCTCCCGAGTCAAATCATAGATAAAATAAAATAAAATTAATAAACTGAGAACCTTCCAAATGTTTTGTGAAAAACCAAACGATTTGGTTGAATTTTTTTTTCTTTCGTGACTTAAAAATCTCTCTTCGTTGAAAAACAACTCCTTTGTAGAAAATTGAACAATTTCGTTGAATTTTTTTATCTTTAGTGACTGAGAAACCTTTTTGATAAATTCAACTATCTGGTTGCAAGTTTATGTGTTTTTGAAAATTTGTCTTTTTGGGTTGAAAATTCAATAATTTTGCTAGAAAATTCTACTAGTTGGTTAAAAATTAACTTTTTTTGAAAATTTACATTTTCGTGTCAAAAATTCTACTGTCTTGTAGAAAATACGTCTTCATGGCTTGAAAATGCAACTGTTTTGTTGAAAATTAATATGATTTATTTGAGGATTCAACTATATGTTGAAAATTCGTCTTTTTCGCTTAAAATTAAATTTATAAACCCAGCAACCTTATGTTGAACGGACGGAAGAACAACATTAGGAGGCCACGTACTTTATTATTAAAGATATTAAAAAGCAATCTTCAAAAATTAAAGATTGTTGAAAATGCAAAAATTTTCAGAATCTTCAAATTACAAAACATTTTTGCGGCTTCTTCCCCAAACCAAAACTTCAAAATTCTAAAAAGATGCCCAGCTACTCTAAAATTTTTCACTAATCATCTCAGTGATAATTGGTGGAAGATTTTGAAATATACCCCTCTTTTAATAGAATAGAAATAATAAATTGCAACTAATTTCAAAGTAAAGGATATTAAAGTTTTACTAATTACTGCGGAATTATAACTAATTTGCATTACAGATATATAAATTTTTCATTCCAACTAATTGTAAGTTGCCACAACAGTGACGCTCGTTATAATTTGTTTTAGTCAATTTGTTGCTTTTAAGGGGGTACTTTCGAACACTGATAGCTACATGTAATGCTACCGTTAATTTAAAAGAAGAAGGTTTAGTATTATTCACCATCAATTAGATAAAAAATTTTTCAAATTATACAGGACTCGTTCTTACGAAGGGTATCACTTTTTTATCACGATAAAGGATTATATGAACAGTGCAAATAAGCACCGCATATCTTTTATAATGATTAAACTCATCATCGGACTGAGTTCCGACGCGAGCCGCAAAGAGTGGATTCATGCGAAAACTTGCATAGGGTAACATTTTTTTAGTAGCATAATACTTCAAGGTTGCTCTTCGAAAGCCCCGAATCCCTCACATACATATCATGAACATAGAATTTAGAGGTTTGAAATTCATAATTGATTTCACAATTACCCATATTGTTTCTCCGTATTTTTTACAAATCAAAAAATTGTGCATATCGTTTCAATTTTGTATGACACTTAAAGTTCAAAATCCATGAGTCGGGGGTACAGTTGGCTCTTTCGAATACAATTTAGTTTTGTTGCTTTGACTTTTCACTATTTTTCTGTAGAATGTATTAAAATTTCTGGAATCCTTTGTAAAAAATTGAAACTTCTGGAATCCCTTGAAATTTTTTGAAGTGTTAGTAAGCTGGTGTAAGCTCAAAATTTAAGTGATCAGCTCAACGAATTCTTTCGTGATAAAATTGCAATGTGATTTAATTGGATTGCTTTTCGGTTTACTCCAATCAAGATTTGGATTTGATATACTTTTTTCACTATCCTTCACAATATATTATATAATTAAATTCTGTGTTCCATTGTTTAAAAAATAGGCAAAAAGCTTTATGTTTTATATAAAAATTTGTATACATGTATATGTCGACACAGTACGTGGTGGGACTGCGTCGAAAACGAATGTTCACCACATGGGATGTTGTAAAATGACTATGATCACTTGAAGTTTGTTTAATTATTTATATTTCATAACATTGACACCGGAAGGCTACACTGTGGTTAAACATTGATCACATTGAAACTCAAATTTGTAGATTTGTCACGATCTCAAGGAAGTTTCTTCTCTAGGCATCGCACAAATTACGTTACGGGAAAAAATGATACCCTTCTGAAAGTAAAAATATGTTCCGTTATTCAAAACCAGTATTGAGAACTATTATTTCAAACAATGCTCAAATGGTGAAAATCTCATTCAAATTCATCAGAAGTATCTCTATTCTAGTAAAATAATCTATATTTTGCCAAACAATTGTTCGGAAAAAGATTTGTATTACAGTATAATTATTGTTATTGAATTCTGTTTCATGGTTGGTTTTTGCAGAATTACGACAATGAACAGGAACCTAAAGTATCGAGAACATGATTGACCCCATCCAGCTGACGAAGTACAAGTTCCGAAATTTTCTGACAACAGTGTCTGTTCAAATTCGGCTCGCAGTGAAATTTTCGGTACTTGTTTCGTGTTTTACGACAGAAATTACGAAAGGAATTTCTTTTGAAAAATTCAGTTTATCATGTGTGCAATACTGCAGGTTCCTGTTGATCTGTAATCCTCTGATGAAGAATTAAAGTACGAGAGTAGAGTCGAGATGCCGTGAAAGGCTACAATAAGACAGAATTCAATTCAAAATGTAAAAGCACGGCGAAAACGTTAATTAAGTAATTAATAATAGTTTCTAGACTTACGATATTTTTTGCACGTTTCGGGAGGGCAACAAACATTGCTCCTTAAACAGGAACCATCGTTACTGCAGGCTGCGACAACAGCTCCTTCGAAAAGAGCAACACACATAACAACAATAAGGATGATAATTGCAAGATTTTTCTTTATCGATGAATGACTGAATCTTTTCTGCTTCGGTCGCGGCTTATACTCGTGTAAAGAATTCCATGGCAGTCTGTCCCAGGTCTGGTTTTATCGAGACTGTCCAGTTTAGAAAGTCTGGTCTTGCCCAGGACTAGCGCTGACTAGCTATCCAAGAAAAAAAAGTTCTCATTTCGATCAGCTAATTTCTTTTTAACATATTTCCAAAGAGTCACAGGGTGTCTAAGGTGATAGAAAATAATAAATTCACACTATATCAAAACAAGACTTTTTTCTCATCACCTTGACAGTCTAGTCTGGTCTAGGTTTTGCGCTTATCAGATAAATACACTTATAGCGAAAAATTATTTTTATCCAATTCCTTAAAAAATGAAGTTTCAACGCAAGCTATTGGTATTTATTGCTTGGTTCTCAGCGTGTAGACATCTTGCCATCTGACGTCATGACTTGAAATAGTACTTACTTAACATCTACGTATTGACTCTGACGCGCTGTCAATTTTCATCGATCAATCGTTATAATATGTCAAAAGCTTTAAACTTTTTGAAACAGTGAATTCCCTCTCTACCCTTCTGATTCTATAAGCAAAAAATGTATTCAGCCCTTGATGAAGGAAATAATTGGATCCAATTGATTCATTGAAACCGATTCAATCAATCGGATTCAAAAGGCCACACCCGATTGAAATTCCATTAATAAATTGGTTTCAGTCGTTATTATGTGTTTTAATCGGGGCCCAATGGGGTCAATCGTTCCCAATCGGTCAAATTATTTTTTTTTTTTACAAGGGAGTCCTGCCAACGGCTGACCGGCCTCCAACTAGTGGCTGATCAAGTATTAACTAGTAGCTGACCAGCCAATAACTAGCGGCTGCCCAGACGGTCTGACCTGGAGTGAGCCAAAAAAACGTTACACTTTTGGACAGGCGCAGGCGAAAACGTCTGTTTAGCATCTAGGCAGGAAATCTGATGGTCTAGTCTGGGCCGGGCCAGTGCCAGGAGATTTTGCCACACGAGTCTGCCGACTATCTTTCCCCATCCATAAACAGAGTCGGTGGTATAATCCATCAAGGACAATATTCATAAGTGAAAAACAACTCAAGTAAACATAACTCTCTTGAACACGTGAGCCAAATTTCGTTATATTTCCCTCATGGAGGGAGGCTAATTAATAAAACGGGTACACGTACCCAAGACGAAAGTATGAAAAAAAGAGAATGAGGCAGGAGATATGTTCATTAAATATACGTGCATCATTTCTTCATATCAAAAATATTTGAGTAAAATTGTTTATTATTTCTGGAACTGTTAATACAGTGGATCAATGTGAAGAGAATAAAGTAGTAAAAAATTGAAATTTCTCCAAAAGTAAATGTGAATGACTGCGGTGTCAGATATCGAAAAAATGTAGCAAAATTTCTGAGGCATAACAAAAGTATTTAACTTGGGAACCATCATTCAGTAGAAAAACTTACTAGAACATTAGTGAAAAATCATTTATGTAACATAAAATAACCTGAACATTTGTTACTAATTCTATTAGTCCATTTAACTCAAGATTAGTAACTTTTCACTAACAGCGATCACAGTCCTTCCCCTCCTTTATCTAATCCCCTTTTTCCACCTCCTCCCCCTTGAATTTGAAAAATCCCCTAAAATGCTTCAAATCTAGAATTCTTACAATTTTTCCCTTTTTTTTTGAAAATGTTTCGATTCATTTTTAAAGATTCTTACACAGAAATTTGAGACATTAGAAAATTAGACTAAAAACATGCTCTAAAAGCTCTAAATGCTCTGGCTGATTTTGAGAAACTAATGTTTAAAATTCAAGTTAATTCAAATAATTTTTACCAAACTTTAGAGATTCCGTGCAATTTTCGTCATTAATAACGTTCAGATAGAAATTATGTTTCAATCTGAATTTATTTCAATTGTCTGGAATCCACTTTGAAATCACTTGCGATTAGTTAATTTAACAAGAATTCACATAACTTATTTGAAATTCACTTCAAATGACCTTAAAATGAGTTGACGTTCACTTGAGTTCAATTGAATTTCACCAAATTAATATTTATTCACTGAAATTTACATGAATTTATTTCAATTAAACTTAAATGTAGTACAATTCAATTTAAATTTATTATACACTAGAGTTCCCATATAAGAACAGTTTCGGGGGTTGCTTCGCACTGGCCTCGGTCCTAAACCGGCCCCCCGAAACGTAAACCGTCAGGGCCGTAAGAACTCGCTAGACACTAAAAACGAACTGACGCATATGCTGACAGCTGATGGAAATATACACTGGGCGTACTACCCGCCCTTATCGCTCCGCTACTGGTGGCGACGCCTTGTTGACACTTCCTGCTCGCCGAAAAAGTGCGTGAGCCAGCAGTTCTGGGAACTTTTAAGCCAGATGGGCTTATATGGGAGCTCTAGTGTAATTCTATTGATACCACTTTTATACAATGAAGTTACTTAGGCATCATTTGAGAATTATTAGTTTTGATTAAACTAATTTGCATTCTGTGAAATTATTTTTCCAAGAAATCAGTTGAGTTGAAATTGAATTCTGCTTTTCATTATTTAAACAATGAACGACATAAACTTTATGATTTATACAAATATCTGTATGTACAGGTATGTCAGCGGGACTGTGTCGAAAACAACTTATAAAATAGATTTACGTTCGCTAACAACGGGTGTTGTAAAATGACTGATTGTTCTAAGTTTGCTTAAGTTTTTATTTCTTACAACATTGAAGTCAGAATACTACACTCAAGTTAAACACTCAGCACATTAGGACTCAAGTTTGTAGATTTTCCGTGCAGTTTCTTGAAGAAAGTGGGTTTCTTCTCACTGCATAATACCAATCAGGCTATTGGCATACCGTCAACTGTTGGTTTCGTTCATCTGCGGAAAGTAACAACATGTTTAATTATAGTCATTACTAGTATAATTATGAATTATACTCATTTCGCAATTCGTGGCCAGCCTTGGGTCTGGTTGGCCACTATTCGGAGGCTATCAAAAATGTAGTTTCAACCGAATTTAACACGACGAGTGAGTAAACACTGAGAGGCGTATATATAATCTCTGAACCCGGCATGTACTAAAGTATATCCGCTGAGACACGTGATATAAACAACTTCTGATACGGCGCTGACTGACCGAGCGAAGACCTTGAGTAAAGACCGTCAAGGGACTCTCAGGAGGGAGACAGCAGCATTCAAGCGTGAATAACCGTGAGGCTGACCACAGATGGGATGGCCACGAGTTGCGACATGTGTGTATTATTTCAAACAATGCTCAGATGGTGATAATTTCATTTTAATTAATCAAGAGTGTCTGTGTTCTAGTGAAATAATGAGTGATATAAGTCAAAGAATTGATTAAGGAAATTTTTGAATTGGAGTGATCATTAATAGTGTCTTGACTTACGTAGAATTTTGCATTTTTTATGACCGCAACAATCTTTGTCTCTTAAGCAGAAAGTATTGCAATCTGAGAAAACAGCTCCGATGATGAGAGCCACACACAGGAGGGCATGGAAGGCGAGAATTGCAAGCTTCATTTTAATAAAAAAATGAATGTACGTCTTCTGCTTCGATCGCGGCTTATATACCGACTCTCCTTTCCCCATGCATAAGTAAAGCCGGATGTATAGACCGTCAAAAACAAATTTTATCAGTGAAAAACAAACTTATGTAAACATAATTCTCTGAAACATGTATGCCAAAATACGTCGTATTTCCCTCATGAAGGGAGACTAGCCAATAGAACGAGTACACGTTCCCAACACGAAACAGAAAAAAGACAAGATAAAGCATGAGAAATGCACATTAAATACACTCTCAAAAAATAAATAAATACACTCACATAAAAAAATGAAAAACATTGTTTATTGTTTCGAAAACTGTTGACAAAAGTGATGAATGTGAAGAAACTCAAGTAGTTTAAAATTAAAATTTCTTCAAAAATAAATGTAAATTGATGCGGTCTCAGATATCGAAAGAAGAAGCAAAATCTTTAGAAAACATGTTTAATTTGGGGACCCTCATTTAGCAAGAAAGTGACTGAAACCTAGTAAAACATTATTTGTGTCAAACAACAAGACCTACAAATTTTTTACCAACTCAATTACTCAATTTGACTGACGATTAGTGACTTTTCACTAAGATTAAGTTGATTTTAACTAATCGATTTTATGAAACGTGAGCTGATCCATTAAAAGTCTCGCTTTAGAGACTTTTTATCTATTTATTTTTAGAATATATTTTCAGTTTCTCGGTTTTTACATTTTTCATCTCATTTCTATAACAGTTTTCGTCCTTATTTTACGGAGAAGATTTCATTATTTTGGCAACCCTCACAAAAAATATTTAGGGGTACAATTATGCATATATCTCTCTATATCACGACGAAATGGTACCTTTTATGGTTTCTACCGAACACAAATAATTTTTTCTTCAATCAGCTACGAAATTACAGTTTTGTGCTTTATTTTGGCTATAATTTTCGTTTGAAACATTTTTTCCCAAAATTAACATATGCATACTTTTTTCAATTGAAAGCTGCGAAAATTTTTACATAAAATCGATGGTGGCAACCTCTAGAAATTTTTTTAAAAATCTGAAAATTAATAAAAAGAAGTATTTCTCATCCAAAGGAATAAATTTACACAAGAAGGCCGCTGAAAAATCAAAACATGTTTTTTGTGATGTACCCTACTTTGTAGAGTTCCGCTTCTAATTATCAATATAATTCAAGTGAATCAAAGTAAGTGAGTAAAAAGAATATTAAATATAACTCAGCTTCATTTCATTGATTAATAGAAAAGTCTTTTAAAAATAAGGCCGTGACGAGGCGTACCAAAATTTCTGTACAAGTAGCCAAAAGTGTGGTTCGGAGCTATTCGTACCGAAAAATTTTATGTTGCAGAATAAATCTCTTCTTATGAATTCATGGGGTCAAAAAATTAATAACTCTGAACTACGATAAAGATTGGGAATTTTATAAATACGAATCCATACATTTCATATAGGGACGAGTATGTTGTTTGAATAAGCAACGTGCGACTTCTACATAGAAAAAACAAAGGATATGAAATGATTCAGGTTAAATTGCTGGGGGTAATCTCATCATGCAAAAAAGTGAAGATCGGTAAGGGTGGAATAAAAAATTAGCGATATTTCATTTTACCCTTGCCGATCTTCCCTTTTTCGCATACCGAGCTTACCCCCAGCATTTTTACCTAAGTCAATTTTTACGCTTCGTTTTTTCTGTGTAGATTGATCTAAAATCCATCCCTTCTCCTACGCATTCTTTACTTAGGAGATGTTTAAATAAACCCCAAATATCATGAATTTCTTACACTTTTGAAACATCGTAAGTCGAAGCAGTATATGTATCCATAATGTAAAAATAACAATACGAATAATCAAAAATTTCAGAAATTCTGGAAGAGATTAGGAATGACTTTGTAATTAGCATACATTATATAGAAGCAAATAGTTTGATTAAATACAACATTGTATACTAGATTTTAATTAATATAAGCATAAATCTTCGAGGCAGCATTTCGAAAAATTATCAAACTCACAACTTTTCACTGAAAATGACTTGATAGATGTTAAGGCAGTATTTAGATATCTTACAGGAACTACAGGTGTTGGTTTGGTATTCAGAGGAAAATCAGATAATTAAAAAGCAATTACATGCGAGTATTTAGCTATTTAGCTATGAGCGAAGCTTTTTTAGAATTGATAGTCAATATATGTGACCGTCCGCGAAGAAAGGGACCCAACGCCTGGGAGCTACGTTTGACAGAAAGAGCGATGGAGCACAGGAACTCCATAAGAGGGTCTCACTTTGCAACTTAAAAACTTTTAATTTTATAAACCTGGGTCTCATTAGAAATTAAGGGCTTATTTATGGCTTTTGATCTGTACTCGGGCCAATTACGAAGTCCTTTATTCTTTCAAAACAAACGTGGGCACTCGCAGGTTACATATATGAGACTAGCACCGCCGAACTTATAATTCCAAAACCAGTGCTGCAATCAATCCCGGCTTCCAACCAAAATTAAAGGCTCATGAATGACTGAAAAGAACTATAAGGCTCAAATTTCGGACTCTGCAATTTGTGAAAAAAATAGCTTGTGCGCTAAGTTTACATGAAGCTATGACCGCTATACCCGTAATTTCAAAACTGTTCCCTTGATCGATCACAAAATTTCTTAGAAATAAAGGGCTTATTAAGGGCTCTCAAACGGCCCTAAAATTTCTCATTATCATGGTATATTTCTTCGACCCTCAAAGTCTAGCTAAGCGAAAAGCCTGAGCTAAAGCACGCGACTAAAAAACGGTTCCAACGGCACTATTTGCTTTGCCAAAGAAATCTTCTTAAAAACAATGTACAATTGTACACCCGAAATATTGTAAACTCATAAACTGAATTTAATTCTGGAAGTTAAATCATAAGCTTAATTTCACAAATTAAAAATGTTTGAAGTAGAACATGGTACTGGCGTTTTTATTTGTATGTATATAGATCTTGTTTTCTCGCAACACTCTCGATGATAGCTTTACAAAAATCATGTAATAACCTTTTGTTTTTTCTTTGAGGGTGGGTGGGAGGGGTCGTGAAAATATTTCAATAAGTGAGAGGTCAACAGAAATACACAAGGATTTACAAACAAAACTCATTAGAAAGCCTTACATTATCATTAAATTACATCACTTAATGAATTTTATGAGTGCAGGATTAAGCTAACATTCTTAATTTTCTTTAGGCTTCATGACGTATTGAACTATTATGCATAAGATTTTTTATAACTTTGCATGCAGTTCACGGCGCATCATAAAATAAGACTTGAAAAACTATTTTCACTAACAATTGAGTATTCATAACTTTTACATTTTCAATTCGTCACTAATAAGTGCAGAAAGATATATAAAATAAAATCACGGTAATTATCATAACTGTAGTTTATGGAAGTACGTTTGCAAAAGTATAATGAATTTCAAGAATTTTTATTTATATTTCTTATATAGCTATTTAGGACCTTCGCAATGGGACAGAACCAATAATTGCCTTTCTTGTCCAATTCGGTTTTACATATTTGAAACCAAAGATTAACGAATTCCTAAGAAATAATCTCTACAGTCAAAATTAAGAGCAGCATCTAAGTTGTATTTTGCAAATATCTCTCATGAGGTAAACAAATTTGTTGGAATATTTAACAAGAAGATAATGCCGGAAAAAACTACGAACTTTAGTTAAGGGGCTAGCCCACAAATAATTTTTTAAAAAATAAAAGAAATTTCATTGCACTTTAGCTCACTATATACCCATAGAAATAAGGTAGAAACCTTCTTTTCCCTTGAAGCGATCCGAATGTGGCCGAAAAACGTAATACGCCTCATGGTACCGAAGCGCTCGAAAATAATTGTTTATTGTTCATCCTGATTGTGTCAGTGCGGAACGTAAATGTCAGCACCTCCAACTTTAAACGCGTTTTTCTCGAAACAGTGTTTTTCAAGCTGGTGCCCACGATTCCGGCCGATCTACTAGGCCGATTCGTCCCAAATTTTGCAGTGATGTTCATAAGATACATAGCTATGGCATGAACCTCGATCATAATTTTGTATTCACATTTAACAACATTTTTAACAATTTATGTTGCAAAAAACTGTTAAAAAACAAGAAAATATTTAAACTTTCAACATTTATTTATTTATTAGTATTTTTCGATGATCGAGGTTCATGCTATACCCAGACATGTACTCTTCAAGAATCTATTTGGATTTTCCGTTTCAGATGAGAAAAATTTGAGTAATAAAAAAAAAGTACCAAAAAAAAAGATGATTCCCTTCGGGCCCCCGTATCTCTGTCGGATATCATTGAGAAAAAAAAGAGAAAAGTTTCTTTTGTATACTTTTGAACGTCTTTCATAATATGTGTGAAAGCCAGAATTATCTAATAAAATCTACTGTCGATAGAAAATTAATGAAAAAAGGTCATTATTTGTGGGCTAGCCCCTTAAGCCGGGACTTTATTTAAACTTATCCAACTATTAAGTCTTTAAATTTTTAATAAAATAATTCTATAATCTGCAAGTATTCAAGCAAACAGAATTGAATACTAAATAAATTTCAAACAGTACTTATTTGAAAATTGACTAAAAATTTGAAGTTGTGATCTGAAATATTTCATTTCGAACGTTTGCAATTTGAAACATTTGTACAATTGGGTAGGGGTCAACCTTGAATTATTTTATTTTCATATTATTGGAATCTCAAAGCTGAGTATCAATGTTTTAAATCTGAGACGCTACTAATTTGATAATTGACTAATTTATGAAATTCTTATAAAATCCTGAAATCTTTAAGGCTTTCAATTCAACTTTCAAATTGAAATGTATTTATTAGCCAACATTTTATATAATTAACACGAATTTGTTCAAGATTTATTCGCTAATATTCAACTCTTAAAAAAAAAAGAAACAATTTTGAAAGATTTAATTGAAAATTCTTCTGTTCTAAGCTCTTTAATTTATTATGATTATACCAATTTGAAAATTCAATTTTAGAATACAGTCTAATTTTCAAGGCCTTGAATGAAAATTATTTGATTTAGAATTTCACCAATTTGAAATTGCTTTTTTTTTAATAATGTTCAATATTTCAATATTTCAATAAGAAATATTTTAATAAATGAACGAAATTAAAATATATAAAATTTTACTTTGAAATACTTTAGGTCCTCGAAAATCTTATGAAATGTACTGAGATCACATAGAAACCGTTTTTTATTCTAAAATCTCCTCAAATAATTTCAATTTCTTAGAAATATTCTGAAATCTTCAAAAAGTGTGCTAGCTTTGGAAGGATTTGACAAATCGATTTAGCATTTGGAACACTTTTTTGGGTCAAAAAATAAAGGTCACATTCTTAACCAAGTTAATCCAATAAAAAAATGAAGAGCATTTTCAAAATGGAAAATGTATTTTTTCTAAGAGTTGTTCTGTTGGACGACAAAATGACTTAAAAATCATTTTACTGGCACGTATGAATTCGATGGAAATTATAAGATGTATATGATTCTCAAAATTTTTGAAAGAGAGCAAACGCTAGCTTTCTACCATATTAGGAAGGTTCCGTCTAAATTTTTAGTGGACGATAACACGATTTATAACTTCTAAAAGTGCTGCGATTTTTAAAAAACTCACGAACTACCAAATACCAGTTATTTCACAGGACAAGAAATTTAAGCTCAGTTTTAAGTAAATGTTGAAAATATTTTTTTCTTTCAATATTCGTCGCAATATTTAATTAATTTAAAAAACTTATCAAAATAGAAATGAACATCTTTTTGTTATTTTATTTTTTTGATTTTGTTATTTTTTAAATTTTGTTTTTTGCCTGCGTCATCTTATTTTCCAAACTAATAACTTAATCGCGAGTGTCGATATGAGAATTTAATCCTCAAAATCACAGACTTTTTGAGAACAAGCTTAGAATTTTTGAAATTGGAAACAATTTTCAGTTCCGATTTCTGATTATAGTTCCGGAGGAGTTTTAATTACAATTTTGTATTCAAGTACATACATAAACACGACGTGATCAAAGCAATAAACTTATTATTCGAGAATTTTCACGCATACCGAACAAAATTTATTAATACCTTTATATTATATTCATAGCTTTTCTGATATCATTTTTATGTGCAGATGAGTCAACTTCGTTTCAAATATTTCCATTAATATATTAAAATGAATATATGAACTTATTCTCAAGTATTTGTAATAAAATTTTTTCTCCTGACTGGATTGAATAACCTTTTGGTAATTCATTAACGCTTTCTACCGTAGCTAAATGAAAATGGCGAAATATCATTAAAATATAATAGACAGTGTCTGTGCGTACCGAACAATTTAGCTATATGTACAGAGATTTCGGTACACGTAGCCACAAACAAAATATTATGAATAATAATTGCCATTAATTTTAAATAACTTTTAGCTTTGAGAAAAATGTCTATTTAACTACGAAATTCTTGGAAATTGAAAAACCCAAGAATCCAACGATCAAATTTGGTCAACACACTCTTAAATGTATGCAATCAAATTAAAAAGACGAAAATAAAAAAAAAGAGGAAAGAAAAAGGAGGCAACCTACAAATCCTCTACGTTAGGATTTGAAGGTTTCCTCCTTTTTTTTGAATGTTGAACGTTAAAGTGAAATTTAGATTTTCATTCATTATGAATTTAATTTCTTACATTTTTCGTAGTCCATTGTGTTATTCATAATTAAGTTCTCATTGTACTTCCAAAAGTCAAAATGTGATATACAGGTAGAGAATTCTGATTATAGAATTGATTTTTAAGAATTCAGATAAATAATTTAATAGCATTTTCAGCATCCAATCCTAACAGAAGCAACATTTTTGAAGTCAGCAATTTATTAACCTTTTAATAATATAAAATTAAAACTAGAAGCCCTTTATTTCTCTACTACCATCTATTTTGGTGAAGTATAACTGTTAATACCAATTAACATTCTTTTTATTCTCTAGGTTCGATAAGGTTTTTCATAAGTTTTTCAATAATTACCAGCATTCTTCGAACAAATAAACATTTGAACTTATACAATTTGGATCAGCAACAAATTATACTCTGTTTTGTACTCAGGGCTCTTTTTTCTTTATTTTTTGTCTGAAAAGAAAGCTTGGGTTTTTTATTCTGAATACCTTCGTGACAAGAAATGGGCATATATTATAAAACAAATTTTTCAATATTAAGAGTACAAAAAAATTTTCGAACAATAAATAATAAATTATAATTCTAAGCGGAAAGTGGTTGAAGTAAGCATTTAAAAGCAAGTAAGGAGTCAAAATTGAACAATTTTATTTTGAATTCAGCAATCTCGAAACTGAATGATTTCAGATTAAAATTTCGAAAATAGGACAATTCCAAAAGGTTCAAAATTAAACAGTTTTAGAATCGAGTTTTGAAAATTGGATCATTCAAAATTCAAGGCAATTGAAATTGTATTGTTTTTAATTAGAAGCGTTTAAAATTTATTAATTGACTAATTGAAAATTAAGAGCTTATGAATTTAAATAATTTTCATTTCAAAGCGATTAAAATTTGACAAATTAAAATTCTAAACTTTTAAATTGTTATCACATGAAAAAATAATATTTGAACATTAGAATTGATTAGACAAACTTTTTTATCAACAAATAGATTGACCGTCATTTTCACCGCTGAAAATAGAAAGTTTTAATTTATGAACTTTTAAAATTGAATTATTATAAAAAAAGTTCAAAATAAAGTAATATTGAATGGGAAACATTTAAAATGAAAACATTTCCACTACGAAACGTTAAAAGTTAAACGAATTGAAACATTACTTAAAACTGAGAAATTTGTTCATTACCAAGAACTGTCATATTAACTTTAACATTTTTAAACTTTTAACTTTAAATTTTCAATTATTTAAGGTAGATTTTAATCATGAAAAAATTAACAGTTTTTAAAATGTTATTCATACCTTTCAAAATTACACCATTTCAAGTTTCAATTGCAAAATAAAAACTTATGAAAGGAAAAAATTGAAAGTATGTGACCGTCTGCAAAGAAAGGGACCTATGGCCCGAAAGAGAGATTTATAGTTTTTTGAATCAATCAATAGTTATTTATTTGCTTCTTCATAATGAAAAAAAATTATTTTTTATCCGCAAAATTGAAATTGTTATCAAACTGCAAAGTGAAGCCCTCTCATGGAGTTCCTGTGCTCCATCGCTCCTCCTGTGAAATGTAGCTCCCAGGCGTTAGGTCCCTTTCTTCGCGGACGGTCACATATATTGATTATGAATTCTGAAAAAAAATTACTGAAGTAACAATTTCAGATAGTTCAATTTTTATCTATTATGACTGCAAATAACACCATTTTTAACTTTTTAATTTCAAATCGTTCAATTTTTGACACTTTATTTAGAATTGTTGTTCATCCCTGAAATCATTTAATAAAATAATTTATAATTTTAAACGATTCTTTTTTTTAAGTCTTCAACTAAAAATCGGACAATTTTATGATATTGCATTAAAAATTGAAAATTGAAAAAAAGGGAATACAGAACCACATCGCTATGTATCCAATTTTGGAAGTATAACATTTCTAATTCTTTCAATTCAAATTTTTTTTTTCAAGTTGAGTTTGAAATATTCAATATTTTGGAACACTTTCAAGTTAAAATTTTTTTTTTTTCAATGTCTAGTTCTACAATATTCTCATTTTTGAGGCTTGAATTTGACAAATTATTTTCATGATTTTCTATCTTTTTGAATTTATTCTGTAGGCATTTCACTGAAAATTATGTAGTTACAATTCCTTCCAACTGAAAATTTTGCAACTATCAAGTCATATTTGGCATTTCAGTCCACCTCTAGCCTACAATATTCAGCCAATTCATCTGAAAATCTCAGGATAAAATCCCGGAAATTTTCCAAGAGATTTTGATTCATCAGTTATTTCTAGAGATATTCCACATTTCAAGTCCAAAAGTCGTTATTTCAGTTATATCATCAGCTATTTAGTTGCACGCAGCGACAGCAAATTTATAATAGAAAAAAGTAGTTTAAAGTCATAATTTTTCCCAAATTAAATAACCGAGTTCATCGATTTATAAAATTATGTGATTAGAAAGAAAGAGCTTTCTTATACAAACTGCTTCTCTTATCATTGACTGGAAGTTAATTTCAGTAAATGCGAAACTAACTGCAAACTTGAACTCCATGAAATCCCAGATTATTTATTAAGGGACAAAAAGAGCTATTTATTTAATTAAAATCTAAAGATTCCCGTAATCTAAACTTGGAGAAAACTGCATCAAAGGAAAAATTGATTACAACCTATTAGTCAAGGATAAAATCCATTTTCATCTTTTAATCAAAATAGAAAAAAAGGTCGCCATCATGTTAAAAAGAAAAGCAGCTAAATTTATTCCTTCCTGATAAGATTTTGCTGTACTCGTCGATAGGGATTGGGAATTTTATAAAAACAAGTTCATAATTTTTTTATATATTTGAAGCTCCGTATGTTGAAACCTTATATGTATAGATTGTATAGATTGTATGCATTAGAGTGGCCCTTATTCATACGTAGTGGAAAAAAAATTTCAGAATTCTGTTGCTCTCACCCCCCAGTTTTTTTCGAATACCTAAAAAAATGATCTCCAAATTTTAGCCAAATCGGTTAATATTAACCCGTGCCTCAAACAC
>JAUMHM010028902.1:0-16257 GCA_032362435.1 Melikaiella ostensackeni
CAAAATAAAAAATGTGGGGGGGGGGCGGCAAGTTCACTACTGCCCAGGGGCGGCAAGAAGGATAAATCCGGCCCTGTCCGCCTGTGTACTCCTTTAGATAGCAATCTTGGTGCTGACGGGCCTGACTCTCACGTTGTTGTCGGTTCTTTGCCGAGTTGTCCGATTCATGGACTCTAGGGTAATCCTGCAATCGACATTCTCCGGGTAGGGGTATGGTTTTTCCCAAGAGGAGGTAACTAGGCATGTTTCCCGTGGAAGCATTCCGACGCCGGCACAGTCCGAACAGAAGTTGAGGCATGTGTTGGTCCCAGGTACGTTGATTCTGGGGAGTAGGACGGAGACGCAATCCCTTCTTGATTTCTTGGTTGCTTCTTCCTGTAGGGTTTGCTTGAGGGTGGTATACGGGTGTGGTCCAGAGTTCACAATCCCATTTTCGAGTGGCTTCGGCCCATATATGTCCAGTGAATTGGGTCCCGTTGTCGCTGAGGACTCGACGAGGGTAACCCCAACGGGAGAACACTTCCTCCTCCAAAATCTGAGTTATGAGTGGAGCAGTCGCCGTGCGCAAGGGGAAGGCCTGAACCCAGCGAGAAAACAGATCTGTGACCAAGAGGATGTAGCAGTGGCCCTTTCTGGTGCGAGGAAAGGGTCCCATTAAGTCCACGGCGACGGTGTTCCAAGCCGTGTGTGTTGGTCTTGGCCGCTGGTGGTCAGGGTACTTGGCTCGTACGGGCTTACAGCAAACGCAGAGATGGCACCCGGCAACGTAACAGCGTATTTCTCTGCTCATTCCGGACCAAATAAAATGTTCCTTGATAGCCCAAATGGTCTCCTCAGCTCCTGGCTGTCCTGAGAGTGGTGCGTCGTGAAACTGCCAAACTATCCGCTGTCGTAAGGCTTTGGGAGCGGGAAGTAGCCATTTGGAAGTGTCAGTGGCTTTTTGCCAGAAACCATTCTGGTCCAGGCGATGTTCTATGCTAAACGTGAAACGGCTCAGGAACACGTGCCATCTCGTGAGTTTGTCCCGAGTGTCCTTTTGATGATCCAACCAAGTGAGGGTCTTTTGTCGGTGCGTAGAATGAAACGTTGGTCCCCTAGATAAGGGCGATAGTGCATGATGGCCCAGACGACGGCGAGGCACTCCTGTTCATTGCAGTGGTAGGCTGCTTCCGTTGGAGAGAATTTTGCGCTGGCATAGGCGATGATCCGACGACGTTCCGTGGGTTCCTGCTGCATTAAGATAGCTCCCATTTCCCGGGCGCTGGCGTCAGTTTAAAGGACAAAAGGTAGCGATGGGTCCTGCCGGCTGAGAGGTTCGTGTTGGGTGAATGCCATCTTGGCGGCTTCTAGAGCTTCCGTGGCTTCGGCAGTTCATTTGTACGGACGTTTTGGTGACAGTAGATCTGTCATAGGAGCGATGGTCGCGGAGTAGTGAGGAACATACTCGTGGAGCCAGTTCATTGTTCCCAACAAGGATCTTAGGCCCTTCCTGGTGGGAGATGGTTCGGCGTCCAATCTGGCTTGTAGGTGCTTCGGTTGCGGAACGTTTCCCTCGGAGCTGACGACGTGCCCCAGATACGGTAGGCTGGTCTGCCCAAGCTGGCATTTCTGAGGTGAACACGTGAGCCCGTAGATACTAAGTCTCTCGCAGACCAACGCCAGGTGCAGAAGGTGTTGCTCCCAGTCATCTGAACAGATGATGATATCATCTATATATGCTATGGTGAACTGACCCCAGTGTTCCGCGAGTACATGCCTTATCAGGGTCTGGAAGGTACCGGGTGCGTTTTTTAGGCCGAAAGGCATGGCCCGAAAATGGTCCTCCGCTGGGTGTCATAAAGGCTGTGTATTCTCGGGCTTCCGGAGCTAAGAGGATCTGCCAATATCCGCTCTTAAGGTCGAATGTCGTGAAAATTCTGGCATTTCCGAGGTCTCTTAGAATCTCATGAATGCTGGGTAGACATTGGGGGGCGTCCGCCGTTTGCTTGTTGATTCGGCGGTAATCTATACAGAACCTGTAATCTCCGTCCTTCTTACGGGCGACTACGATGGCTGAACTATATGGCGAGTTAGCAGACTCAATCATTTCATCGGTGAGCAGGTTTCGGACCTCCACATCGAGTCATCGCCTTTTTTCTTCGGAGTAGCGTCGGGGTGGCTCGCGGAAGGGGGGTGGCGTTTGAGAGATGGATCTCATGTTGTACTGTCATGGTTTGGCGTAGTGGCTCTCCTTGGTGGAAGACGGCGGCGTGGGTCCTTATGGTTTGGAGAAACCGATCTTCGTATTCCGGCGGAAAGTGGTGACATAATGCCGGCGGAGAGATTTCTGTAGTAGGGCGTCGAAACTTGAGAAGGAAGTAGATCCGTGTCCGTTGTTGGGCCCCGAGATAAATACATCCGAGGTGGTCTTCGTAAACTACTCGATGCTGCTCGAACCAAGGTATTCCAAAGATCACTTCACCGGATAATTGTCGACTTACGAGAAAAACTCCTGGGTATGACACTCCTCCGATCTCGGGTGCCAGTTTAATGGAGACAATTAGCTCGAGTTTAGATTCTTGGGCGGCCAGTTCGGCGTATGGAGGACCGGGTGATAATCCTCGGAGTTATTGGTCATTCAGAAGTGATGGGTGGATAAAATTGTCCGAATAGCACGATTCCACACATGCGACGGCTCCTTGATCTCCAAGGCGCACGCGGAGGTTGGACACGCGGCGTGCTGAGGTGCTGGTGAGGTTTGTTGCTGGGGCTCCTGCCGGGATTCTGCGCGGCGGTTTCCCTGGCCGCTGAGCCTCGCCAGTTTTTCTGGGGAGCGTTTTTCCTCTCGGCTCTGAAGACCGGACAGTCCCGATGAAAATGGTACTCGGGACAACAATGACAGGTCGGTCCGCTTCGCCATCGTTCATCCTCCAGGGTGGCAGAGCGTTGATGAGCCGGAGGTTTTCTAGGCTCCTCCTTCTTCGGTTCTTTCCGTGGTTGTTCTTTGGCCTCATCTAGTTCGGCCTTCACTGTGCGGTCGAGTAGCTCCCCAAAAGACTGGGGGGAGGCAGCTCGGATCACTCTCCCTATCGATGGTCGGAGTGATTCCAGTAATATAGGGACCATGACGTCCTCCTGAGCGTCTGGCAAAAGTCGCAGGGCCAACATTATATTTTTGCCGCAACACCTCGCGGAACTTGCTCCAAGTCAGGGACAGGGACTTTAAGATCTCCCACCACTTGGAAGCAGGTTCACAAGGGCCTTTCCTACTAGGCGAGTCCATTGGGATGGCTCGATGCTTGACTGGGCGAAGAAGGTCTCGCAGTCCCTGAGGAAGGTTTCAGGATCTTCGTGGTCCTTCCCTGAGAAGTTGGGAAGATCCAAAGGTGGAGTCCTGATGGCCCTTATGAGAGCCATCCAGTCGAAGGTGGGCTGCTATCCAGGTGGCATGGTATACGGAGCCAGGTAGGCTAGACCAATGGTGGTAGCTGGTAGTACCCTGGTTGAGGCATGGTCCGGGCGAGTCGGTGGTCCAAGAGGTTGTGGTCTATATTGACCAGATATCCCAGCGCTCATGGAAGCGAAGAGGCGTGAGTCTTGACGGCGTATCGAAGTTGGTGACAAACTTCGTGCCCGCGTCCGACGTGGGGTGATCCGGTCCATTTTTGGAGATGTCAGGACCGTTTTTGACAGGGGCTTCCTTGGATGTGGAGGTTTTGGAAGAGTCTGGTCAGGCGTTGACCGGCTGTCAGGTTGTGAAGAAGTGGGGACACCTTGGTCCCCTGGAGAAGAGTGTAGGGCCGTTAGGCCTGGTTGCAGGAGGCTAGAGACTTTCTCGTCAGTAGCGATGAGGCAGAAGCTGGATTGTTCGGATGTGGACAATGTGGGGCTTCTTGGTCCCCTGTAGAAGAGTGTAGGGCCGTTCGGCCTGGTTGCTGGAGGCTGGGGACACCCTTGTCCCGAAGCAGAGAAGCAAAAGAGGAGCACTGGACAGCGAGCGAGATTGTGTTGAGCGCCACCGGATGTTGTTGACCACTTCCGGAAGTGGCTGCCGTTGAACAGGTAACGATGGTGCGTTCTGCGATGTTCTTCATCTCCGATGGCGGTGTTTGAAACACCATTTCTCATTTCAAATTTTTGATGACCCTTTTTTTTAGCCCAGTCGGTAGAGCATGGGACTCTTAATCTCAGGGTCGTGGGTTCGAGCCCAACGTTGGGCGCCAATTGATACGATCCCCTGTTAGTAAGCGAGGTACGTTTGACTTGGAAGTTCAGTCTTTGGAGCGTAAGACCCTCCAAGAAGTTTGAAAAAAAAATCAAAAGGGATGACACCCGAGGGCTATCACGATTTGATTTTTCGACCCTTGTTTCGAACGAGTACCGAAGTACCCGTTCGTATTGCGTTCAAAGGTGAGGTGCGGAGACCCCCAAGAAGTTTGGGAAGGAATTCAAAAGAATGACACCCGAAGGACATCACAATTTAGCCTCCAACCTTCACTTCGATCAAATACCGGATTATTTGATCGTATTGCGTTCAAAAAACAAAGTATAAGAAAAATTCGAAAATATGTAGCCTTGAAAAGAGCAATTTCACTTAAAGCTTCGTTTCTCACTCTGAAAAGAGCGGATTGTTTGAGGAGAGGTGAATCCAATGTCGAAAAAACAGGGTCTCGCTGATTCCGTTTATTGACAAAACGAAAACGAAGGCTAAGCAGGCGGCTGGCTGGGACGAAACGCCGGCAGCGAGAATTGCTACCCAACAAAAAAAAAGAAAAATAATCTGTTCGCATTTTTTAAAGTAAATCGAGAACCAACACGAGTAGATAGGCAGGGGGAGTTCTGTGACAAGATTCCTACCTTACCGACTCCAAGAACATTCTTAGCTGTAGTGGTTCATGTACGTGCTAAGCTTCTAAAATGTTCTTAATAACGTCACAAAAATGATATTGCGCAATTGTGTGAAATATGAATTTCGAAATATGATTTGAGGTTATTTATTATCTCAGGTAGTACAGTTATGAGAAAAACAAGGATTATTTTTTGCTTCCTTTATTTATCTAATGCGTAAAATTTGCAGTTGTACAAGTGTAATTTGATATGTATTTCATTTTTTTTGGCTATAGATCTGATTTATTGCTTCCTTCTAAGATAATACATTTAATTAAAAAATTTTAGTCTTTATTTGATGCGCAAATAAATCTTGAACAATATTCTTCTTCTGCAGTCTGGAACTTTCTGGAACTTTAAGAGAAAGAAAGAAATATATGCTGTTGATTATGCTGTAGAATCTTCTAGAAATTTATGATTTGAATGACGCATTACATATTTACGTTGCAAAACTTAGCAAAACGTTTTATTCCTGTCGTGTTCATCATAATGTATAACTTTCTATAAATTTATGATTTTAATGTCGCATTACATATTTACGTATCAAAACGTTTATGCCAAGACAATTGCATAACATGGGTAACAAAGGCATATAAAAAAATACAACATTTAGAGTTCTGTTTTAAAAATCTACATCACTATCTAGAACATAGCATCCTGACTTGTTTAGACGTTTTTGATTGTGGAATGTAACAGCATCGGCTATTCTCTCCACTTCGTCGTCTAGGCATGGGGCCTTATCGTGACGGGATTGCTCAGCGCATCCCTTTATAGGAAGTCAGTCTGCTTTCTACCGCTTAGCAGTAAAGATCTATATTAAATAATGAAGTCCTGTCTCACAGTTCAGGTACTTATACAAAGAAAAGGACCATTATTCTCCAGACCATTACAGGAAACATTGATGCACTGGCCTTTGAAGGCAACACGCATTTTATAGAAAGTTTTATGTTAATTTTTTTCAGCACTACTTTAAATCAGTGCGAAGCCCCAATGCATTTATCAACCATCATCATTATTATTCGAACCGTTATATTATTCTCGGCCGTCAAGCCGCTAAAGTTATTTATGACAGATTAAACACCGGTCGCCTAAAGTTCTTTGAGAATATAAAAAAATATATTTTAGAACCGTGAAATAACCAAAAAAATAAAAATTCTGGTTTTTCGTGTTTGATAGAATTCCTTAAATATTAGTATGAAATATTCAAATCATTTGAAAAACTGGAAAATAACGTACGAATTGAAAATTTGAAAAATTTACCGTTCTTATGCATTCTTTAAAATTATACGAATAAAAAATACATATATTTATTTATCTATTTAAAAACAGTGCACGGACAGAACCCTTTAGTATAAGTCTACTTATGAACTAATTGAAAAGCGAAGTTAAATATAATTCAGCTAAGCGATTATAATGGCCGTGATTACATGTCAAATTGCGCAGCAAATTGCTAAAATGGGTCGTAGATGTGTTGAAAAAATCAAGTTTGTTTCCAATATTTTTGTCAATAGAATAAGCTTCTTGACAAGTAGAGAACTTTGAGTGCAAGAGGGTTTCTTAGTTGAGAAGCATTTCCAGTGACAAAGCCCAGAGATCTGAGGGACTTGTTTGCAGCGGTAGAAACCTTGTCTGCAAAAGATAATGTCTCGTTAAAGAGTATCCCAAGGTCGCGCATCCTTGTAAACCTATGCAGCACCTGTCCCGAATAAGATAGTTGTACTTGAGAAAATATTTTTTTCTTAAAAAGGATATGACTACACATTTTTTAATGTAAGGCTGCATCCCATTTAGAGTGCACCAATCTCTCAACAAATCGAGGTCGTCCTGCAGATTGATGCAATCCAGATAAATGTGTATTTCTTTGTATAATTCAAGGTCATCAGCAAAAAGCAAGAAAAAACCAAGATTTAATAAATGTGCCGATGTCGTTAATATGGAGGAGAAACAGAAGAGGTCCCGGATGCGAACTCTGTGGCACCCTAGACGAGGCAAGAAACACTTCAGAAAATTCCCGATTGATACGTGCTGATTGGAATTTACCGCCTTAATAACTAGAAAGCCATGAGAGTAAGTTAGAGGTAATCCCGAAAGCTCCGAGATTTGTCATCAGAATGCCTTGGTAAACTGTGTCAAATGCTCTAGAAAAGTCGGTATACACTGCGTCGACTTCAGTGCCCGGATCAAGCTTCTGTCACAAGTAATGTAGATACAAAGATTTGTTACAGTAGATTTCTTTCTCATGAAGCCGTGTTGCTCCTCTATAATTGAGTTACTAGAAGCCAGGTGAAGTTGGTCAAAAGTAATGCTCTCAAAAACTTTGGCCGTGTAATTAAGTATGGTTATCGGACTGTAGTTTTTTATATCTCTACGATTACCTAATTCGAAGATGGGAACAACTATGCCCTTCTTCCACTTCTGAGGAAAGTCACCCCTTGAAACTGACGTCTTGGAAATAAGGTACAATGGACTGATAAATGCGGAGCGACACGACTTCAGAAGAAACGGGGGTATACCATCAGGTCCGGCCCCTTTGTTAGGATCCAGTTTAGAAAGCTTGCTCGAGATGTTTTTCCTGCTAATCTTCATGTTAGTGAGGTCTATAAAATCGGTTTGACTAAGATGACATCGCTAGATCTCGGCTCTTTATAAACGTACTTTAAGTTCTTCGAAAACAGCTCAGCTATACCCTCACTAGTGTTCACGTGTTCGTTGGTAAAAACCATTTCGTTGGGAAAGTTATTATCCTTTCTAATAGCATGCACGTAATTTAACAAAAAATGTGGGAACAAATATAATAGCATTTTTGGTATTTGCGAGAAAGGATTTATAACAAGTATCTGAGAGCTTCTTACATTATGTACGAAGATTTGAGAATTGCTGGTAATCACGTACATTGCGAGATTGTTTGTAATTAGCGTGAGCAGATCTCTTAGCAATGACAGAATGTTTCAAATTGCTATTGAACCAAGGGGCATAGGAGGAAGGTTTAAGAACTTTGATGGGCATGAAGTAATTAATTGCAGTGAAGATACAAGTGTACAGAGTGTCTGTATCCTCATCAACTGGAGATGAAGCAAGAAGGTAACCCCAATCCACATTATTGAGAAAGTGACTAACTGCCGCGGTTTTAGCTTCTTTGAAGTTAAAGCGGGCGAAGTTAGATGTGAGGTGGTATGAATCACTAGCTACGAGGGCCCCACTAAGATCAAATGTGAGGGAAGGGTGATAATTGTCTATATGTGATAATGAATCAACTGCTTCAAGTAAGGCGTCAAGAATACTTTTTGTAAATAATAAACCTAACAAAGACTCGTACACATTGCAGTTATGATTCACTTATGTAAGATTGAAATAATCGAGAACATCAGATACAGTCGACGAGATGTCAGGATTCTGTTGGGACGACACAGATTTAGGAACACAGCTGGGACCCTAGTCGGAGTCCAAGTTCCAAGCTGCATAGAGCATGTTGAAATCACCAGAAAAATAGACGGTTGAACCCGGAAATAAGCATAGAACCTCCTCGCATATTGTGCTAGAATCAATAAACTTCAGTAAATTTGGCGTTAGGAGGGATGTGAAATGCACCAATTATGTGGGTTTCAGAATTGATAGAGAATATCATGAACACGTGTTGAACCGTATTGACATTAGTGGCTATTCCGACACTCCCCAGGCAGTGTTCGGATGCAATTAGGACACCACCGCCCCGTGTGTTGTCAATAGTCAGAACGCTTCTATCACACCTAAAGATATCGTAACTTGCTTGAGGTGACGTTTGGTAACGTTGCGTTCTATGCTGTCTCACTTTCGTGACAGTTGGAATTACTTGACAAAACTTCACAGCGAGATCTACTTCTCCCATTTGGAGACGAGAGGCAAGCTCCCTTTTGACTACTGATAAGTCCTCCACTTGAGCTTTTGTTCTGCCTGGTGCCAAAGATTATAAGGTTATTTTTCCTATAAAATCTCTGCAACATTCGAAGACCCATCCTCGAGAGGTGTTGCACGTTGAGCACAGTCAAGGTGATAAGGAGTTTGACATCCAGAGCACAGCACGGCATCTATCGCAGTGCCTTCACACGAGCCACAAATATTATCAGTGGGTTTGAGTAGTTTGTCAGGTTTGTCCTTGGTAGGCATATTTTCTAAGAAAAGGTATCCAAGAAAAAAAAATCACAAGTCAGCAAGCAACTTTTGAGGTTAGATTTCAGTGCACTTGTACACGAACGAACACATAGGTGCAACCGCATTGCCCATTCATGAAAAATTTATTGATAGAACTCAACAATAGAAGACAAAAACGTACACTACAAAAATTTAAGAGATTACGAGCACTACCAGGTGTGAAATCAACAATTTATTAGCGATCACGCCCGATACGACTTTAGAGAGTTTAAAAAATTATTAATAACTAAAGAATTCAACATTTTGAAAAAAATCCTGAATTTATGCATGATTTATAATTATAAAATGAAAAAATATACTACGAATCTTGCCGACGTTTCGTAGTTTTGCACACGATTGAAACCCGAAACACCTCCTTTCATCATAATGAATCATCCTGAAAGCATTAAATCAATCCCCAAAATTGTTTAAGCTTCGTCCCAACTTCCTACTGTTTACAGGACTGTAGATAGATAATTGGACTTCAAAAGCTTCTATAGGTTAATATTTTCGTATAAAAAATTTTTCATTTACACCATTGTTTTAGTGATACTTTAGAGAATCAGCATGCTAAATTTGAAACATTTGTAACTTTTTGTTGCCAAGTTATTCGTATTTGAAAACCTGTAATAATTTATTCATGCCTTATTGCTTAAATTTAAACAATTTTACCATAATTTCACAGGAACTTTGTGTCTCGGAGCGGCAAATATATATTTGTGCAAAAATGTTGCCTCTAACATGTATTTGATCCAAGAAAAATGAATATTTATTATCGCATCGCAGAGTTACCTCCAATAATAGTCCATTTTGCTATAAAATTATTTACTTCAGAGAAATAGTGCTTATTATAAAAAATGTGTATTTTATCTGTTATTTTCAGAAATGAAAATAAATTTCTCTTTGAGATGATAATTTTCAAGATATTGCAGACAGAATTTTTTCCAATTTTTCTGCCTATTGGTTGCTTTTGTGCAATAAATATGCGTCGGGGGGGAAATATGTTTAGACAGTTTTTATTCATCCTGGATTAATCTAATGAAATGCAAAAAAGAAAATTGATATACGTTGAATGGAAAGGCGTTAATCGGAATTAATTAAAAAATTGATAAATTGCGAATATCTCAAAAACGCACAATCTGACGAAGGCGTACCACACAGATTCGGAATCAGGAGATCATTCTGGATAAGAATCATCGAAAATATTGCGGCGACATCTCCGATCCGACAGGACTGGGTATGGCGCCTGGAATAGACATGAAAAGGTGTGTTTCGCGACGTAACAGGGAGTAAGATCAGGGCTGGCTATCCGCGCTGATCCAAAAGACTAACGGCTGGTCATCCGTAGGGACGGGTAGTGCTCGGTGAGGCTCGAGCTTCCGAGCTTTTCGAACTTCCCGACCAATTATTCGAGTCTTCTTCTTCAGGAATCGATTAGATTCCACGGATTCCCTGCTTCCATTCTCAATGCGCATGTGACGAAAAGCCCGCGCTTATTTAAAATGAACAAATAATTGATTATTTAATTATTTGTTATAGAAATAATTGCTTAATTCAAAAATCAATTCTATTTTTCATAGACTGAAAGTTGAATTTTAATAATTTCCAAGTGAAAAATTTTTCTCATCACACAAAATTCAAAAACAACAATTTCCTCCCCATGGATCAACATAATAGACAGCAATCAATCCGTTTTTTTCTCCGAATTCAATTACGGTGCTCCTCTTACTTACATATAGCCTTTATTACTTCCATGACAGTTTTCTGCAGAAATGGAATAAGGATTGATTAATTCATCGTTGAAGACCTAGGTGAGTCTGAAACTTTAACAGTGCTCCGCCTACTTATTCATATCTCTTATTACTACCGAGACATTTTTCTGTAGAAATGGATTGTTGAGGAGCCCCTAGACAGGTGAGCCTCAAATTTTGACAAAGGAGTAGGTCAACTTTGCAAAGTGTAGCTCTTTGTGCCGCACTACCAAGCACCATGAAAGAGATAGAACAGATGGTGGAGAGGGAGGAGAGAGAATCGAAGAGTCGCTTGGAGACTCGAGTCAAATCAAAGCTCGATTCTCGACCGTTCAAACTCGAGCCCGGATAATCGAGTCTGAGGCACTAAGGCTCGAGTCTTCGAGCTGCTCGTACTCGAGTTGGGCTGGTCACCCGCTCGGGTCAGTGACTATCATTATAGGCCTGCGCCATTACGCTTTACGCTGCTGTCTCGCTCACACTCAGGGCTGGTCATCCACTCTGCTTGAGTTCCCGCTGTACATCGAATCTATAACAATAAAATGCTGAACATAACTATATAACCCTTGTGTCTTTAAAAAGACTTGAGAAGATTGCCATGCACAAATACACAATCTCAATGAGAACATTAAGAAGACTCTAGATAAATTGAATAGACATGTACCGTTTCATTCTGAATATCCAAAGTGATATACAAAAATTGACTTTAAACATTGACTTGACTCCATCTCAAGATCATTCTGACCCATGTTTTTCAAATATTTCAAACGTAGAGATTCCACAAAGGGGGATCAACATTTTGAGATTGGTTGAGGGCTTTAGTAACAAATATGGGCAAAAGTACATTCAATTCCTTGAAGTCTTGTTAGGAAAGTTGTTGAAACTTTTGAAAATGAAAAAATGAAAATTTAGGGAAGCTTCTAAGCTTATTGAGTTTTTATTCCCGGGTTGAGATTTCTTGTCACCTTCGTGTAGCATTGAATTGTCTTTTACTATCTCAGAGATCAAATTGCACGAGACTGGTGCCCTCCTCAGTGTACAACAAACAATATATACTCCATCTTATGACGATTTAGCTGCTTAATTTGGACATGATTTTATACTTATAGAATAAATTTCTCGCATTGTTTTGTAGTTGGGTGTATACTTCAACAACAAATAATGTAAATAATAATGTAGCCTCGGATAAAATTGACACTTCTCTTGACGAAAGGCATGTCCTTGGAAAAGTTTCAGGCGATGAATAGAGATTAGGTGTTTGGAATGCTAGCGGTGTAAATGATCTTAAGGGAAAGGAATTGCGGGATATAATGAGCGTAAGAAAGCTAGATATTTTATGTAAACCGGAATCGAAGAAGGAGGGGTGTGAACTAAGAAACATAGAGAATGGACTCGAAATTTGGTCAGGAGTAGAGAACGAATCATATGATAGCCAAAAAGTCGGTCTGATTATGAATGAGAGAGCAAAACAACGTGTCAAAAAGTATGAATGAGTATCACCCAGATTACTATGGGTTAGAATGAAAGTGAGAATCAGAAGGCTATTCATTATAGCATGCTATGCTCCAGTTGATGATGACAAGAAGGATGTAAAAGATACCTCTTGAAACTCGTTAAATGATATATTAGGGACTTGCTACCCTGGCGAACGAATAATTTTACTCGGAGATATAAATGGCTGGGTTGGTGTGCAACGCGAAGGTACCGCCAGGGTACTGGGTCATTTTGGAGACCAAAAAAAGGACAACAATAGGGATAAATTGATTAGCTCATGCTAAGAAAAAGGATTGTGTATTACAAAAACTTGGTTCAAACATAAGATGATCCACATGTATATTTGATGCAGAGGCGAAAGCCACAGTACGATTGACTTTGTTGTAGCTGATGAGAGATTGAAAGGGCTTGTAAGGAATACAAGGGTTATGAAAGGCTCTGAATGCGGAACGGGTCACCACCTCTCAGTTTCAAAAATGAGTCTGGGTCAAGGGTGGAGGAAAAAAAGAATTAATAATAATCCGAAGCAGACGCGAGTGAGAATAGTGGATTCATAGAAACCAGAAAAACAATTGGTATATCGCGAAAAGCTGAATAAAGATTTAGGACATCATGAAGAAGGCTGGAAGACTAAGTTAGACAATAAAAATGTAGAGGGTGCATAGATAATACTATGGGATGGCATCTTCGAGAGTGCATCTGGAGTGTGCAGTACTGCGTCTGTAGAAAGGAATGCTGGAGATGCTTGATGGAATGATAAAGTCCACATGGCTGTCAACGTGAAAAAGCAAGCGTACTTGCGAGTGTTAAATAGTAAAGGTCTTAGCGATGAGGAAAGGATTAGATAACAAAATAATTATAGGGTTTAAAACAGAATAGCCAAGATAATAGTCAAAGAAAGAAAAGATAAAATCGAAGCAGAAGAAGATAAAAAAAATGCAAAATGACTTAGAAGCAAATAACAAATTACACAGCCCCACAAAAAAAAAGTTTTCTGAATCCCGAGCAAAACCACCATCCTTACATTCACTGTTTCTTATGGTGTCTCACCTTTTTATCCTCAAAAGATCTTATTAGCGGTTTCCTTTTACGCTTCACTCCGTTCTCTTCACTTTCTCTCTTCAATGACCAGCAGTAATCAGCCATCATTTTTACATCCCATCGAACTTGATATTTCATTTCCATTGTCTTTATGTCTTGATGGAACTTCTTCCCTTGCTCCTCACTGAAATCTCCTAGATTCGTTGGGAAGTAATCCATATGTGAGTGCAAATAGTGTAACTTGAAGCTCATCAGATACCCTAGTTTTTTATAAATCGCTTTCATTCGAGCTACTATTTCTTTGCACTCTTCACTTTTATGATTCCCAAGAAAATTCTTCACAACTTCTTTGAAACTGATCCAGGCTGCTTCTTCCTTGCCATTCATTGTAGATGTGACGTCACCATCTCTCATTAGTTTGCGTATTTGTGGTCCATCGAAGACACCTCCAGTTATTTTCGCGTCACTAAGAACAATTTTCTCATCTTAGTGACTCGAAAATAACTGAAAGTGTCTTCGATGGACCACAAATACGCAAACTAATGAAAGATCATGACTTCATTTCAACAATGAATGGCGAGAAAAAAACAGCCTGGATCGGTTTCAAATAAGTTGTGAAGAATTTTCTGGGGAATCATAAAAGTGAAGAGTGCAAAGAAATAGTGGCTCAAATGATAGCGATTTATTAAAAAGTAGGGTGTTTGATGAGCCTTAAGTTCCACTATTTGCACTCACATATGGACTAATTCCCAACGAATCTAGGAGATTTTAGTGAGAAGCAAGAAAAGGGGTTCCATCAAGACATAAAGACAATGTAGGAATAATTCCCGATATTCAATGTAAGGATTCAGAAATTGTAGCAAAACTCTGTTTGGACAAATTCGTTTGACCCTGATCCTCACTTGACGGGATGAAAATAACCCCAGATTCGGACTTAGCGACCCCAGAAACGCCCTTAGAAGAGTGGTTTCCTCCGATTCAATGATTTTTTTCTCCTTTGACCTTGAAATGACCTTGATCCTGATCTCATTGGGTCGAACTCACCTCGAATTCGGATTCAGCGACCTCAAAAACGTCTAATATTAGAGGTTTTCTCCATTTTCATGCTTTTCTTAATTTTGACCTTGCCATGACCTTCATCCCGACCCGATGGAGTAAAAATGACCCCGGATTTGGATTGAGCGACCCCAAAAACGTTCAAAGTAGTGGTTCATGCCGATTCAATTGTTTTTTTTTTCATTTGGACCTTCCATTGACCTTGATCCCGGCCTGATAGGGTCAAACTGACCTTGGATTCGGATTCAGCGACTCAAAAAACGACTGAGAATAGAGGTTTTCTCCGATCCAACGGTTTATTCATTTTGACCCTCAATTGACCTTGATCCTGACTTGATGGGGTCAAACTGACCCCGGAATCTGATTCAGCTACCCCAAAAATTTATAGGTATGTTGGTTAAGCTCGGGATTCAGAAAACTTTCTTTTTATGGGGCTGTGTAATCTGAACAAGAATTAAAGTGCGCAAGTTTCCCTGTCAAATTTAAAAGTACTTTAATGTTTTATCTTGAATAGTTTAGCAGATAAGACTTCCAGAAGTGATTTTTTGTTGCAGGGTGTCTACTGTCTAGCGATCCGGGAAAACGGGAAAATTGGGAATGTGCCGGGAATTTTTTGCACCTTGAAAAATACGGGAAAATGCTGGGAAATCATGAAAATATCCGGGAAATCTGCGGTCATAAAATTAAATTAGAAATTTTAATTCAAAAAGGTCGAAAAAATGCATTTCTCCAATAAATTGTTTTCATGTTTTTGTGAACATCAAAGTATTTACTTGTGCTGACAAATTTTCAATCAAAAGTTTTTTTTTCAAATTTTACTGTTTATTGTACTGTATTGCCTTTATTTTTTAGCTTAGTCACCTAGAAACTTCGTGTACATAATATATAAGATCTTAAATGTGGACCTACTCATACTGCCCTTCCTCATACACGTTTACCATCTCCTTCTCTTTGTTTTCACCCTGCACTCCTGTGCATATTTTTACCATCTTCTTAGTTATTTCTTTTCTACTTTTACATTTGTTTTACTTACCCCCCCCCCCTCACACGCTCTATCCTTTTTTTTTGACGACACCCCTTTCTTCACATAACTCACCCTGCATTCCCTCACACATTTTCACCATTTCCTTCTCTTTCTTTTCATTCTGCACTCCGTCACACATTTTTATCTTCTCCTTCTCTTTCTTTCCTACTATTTCATTTGTTTTACTGAACCCCTCTCCAGGCGCTCTAATTTCCTTACCTCTAATGTACATCCTTCGGTTAAAAACTAACAACTGTGTACTTTTCACTTATAGTCCGTATCGTATCCTTCCTTTTCTTACTGCCACCAAACTACTTACAACTTTTTCCCCTACCTCTTTCAGAAACAACTTTTACTCTATCCTACCTGTCTCTTGTCCTCTTCACAGTTTTCTAAAACCTCATTTCCTTTCACCCTCGATCTTTCATTCTTACCAAAAAAGATACTTTTACCTTTGCTTTACTTGCCCAACCTTCTCACGCTCTACTTGTCCTTACCTTTATTTTTTGTAAATGCTATAACTCTGATAACTTTCTTTTTATCAGAAAAAGTACAAGGATAAATTGTTCGACTTTCTGAGTACTACGAATAGCCCTACATATAATTTTTATGTCTTGAAAACAAAAAAAAATGGTTTTAAAAATTTTGAAAATGCTCTAGCTTTTTGAATTTTTATCCAAAATGGCTGGATAACAAACTTGAATTTCAGTTTTCGACACTAAAAGAGTGTACCAAAGGCTATTCCGACAGATTAATTCTTTCAAAAGTTATCGTGCTCACAGACATACATACATACACATTCGTAAAAACCTGTTTTCCGGGTTTAGAGGGTCTCAATACGTGGACAGTTGACGAAAA
>JAUMHM010028944.1:0-16254 GCA_032362435.1 Melikaiella ostensackeni
GCCATGCTCGATATTATAGTATAAAAGGTAGAATGCACAACTTTTTCTCGTAGCTTTGGTTGTGAAAAAGTTAAATTTTTAAATATTCATAAAGTGCATGTAATTGATAACCACAAGCAGTGGTAACTGTCACTTATGAGAATTAAATATTGCTTTCAAAAATGAATAAGGAACAATATTTGAACTTATTTTTTAACGTTTATTGTGAAAATATATCTTCAAATATACAGGTGCGAGATTTAGAATCGAAAAGAAAATATTCAAACCAGTACTGAAATAAAATAACCAAACTACTGTATTTTGTTGTTCAAACTTATACGCTTGCTGAGTTACGAAATGGTCGGGGGTTACGAACCGGGGCCTTTAGCTTATGCATTCTGACGCGACTTTGTTTGTTTTCTGACTCAAATGAGAAATTATCATTGTTCAAGCTGAAAAGTGGATGAGTTATATGAATTTGATTCGTTGGCGAGGAGATAACTGTCATTACGTGCTTAGAGATGATCAGTTTCTCCATCAATCAACTATCAACATGTATTAGATAGGAACAGGCTCTTTCTAAATCTTCAGCCTCCAAAAGACTCTAATAAGAAGTATATTTTTTGTCAAAAAGTAATGAAAGCACTTCTTCATCAGAAAATAATTTTAATTTTGTACAATAATTAGTATTTCAGAAACTGGAGCAATAGTAGGGTAATCATCTGCAAAGGCGTTACAGGCCATGTAAGGCTCATGTCAGTTCACCTTATCAGAGCTACACCAGAAGTATGGCAAAACGGTCAAAACCTTACTAGGCCCGTCTCAAGATTTCTGCACTAGATTATCTTCTCACTTTAAATTTGCAATTAACAATCGGTATCTTATCACAACTCTGTAGAATTGGAATAAAATTTTTAAAATGGTATTTTGCTCACTTCTAAAATTGTACTTACAATACTTCCGACTAAATTAAGCGTTTATAGACAAAAACTTGAGGGTTAGAATAAGTTTAGAAACATTTTCTTCCTTGGACATTGTTTATATGACCTCTCTTTAAATTCGCCGACCTTATTATACCTGGAAATGGAACTTTAATCCGAGATTTACAAACAGGTTGAGGCGAGGGATGTGTTTATCCTTTGAGACATTGTATTCGATTTCTTTACCTTCAGGTCTCCAAACTTTTCGCACCAGTTCGCCAAGTCGAGGAGAAACTTCTCATTCATTGGTCTCTAGCGACGAAGCAGATCGGAAAAATAACGCTTCACTGGTGAATTCGAATTCTTTCTTGAACGAAAACCGTAAGCCAACGTGAATATTCCCACACTTCATTCCTTTCATCAATATCTGGAAAAAAGTAGGCGACATAAGCCTACAAACAGATATTCGCAGACTATTTTAATATAGTATTCAAAATGTTCATTTTTTATATTTTCATTTCACCGGAAAAATGGAGTGATTGTAGTAGATTCATAGATGTGACTAATTTGGTCTTGAATAATTTAATCGTGACAACTCAACCATGCTAACTTAGTCTCGAGTGAGGTAATCAAAAAATAATAATAATAATTTCAATTTTGTTGTAGGTCAAATTTTCCGCGGTTGAAGTTAACGTGCTATTCAGCGAGAGTTTATCCCAAGATGGAATGAAAATCGTCGCCTGTTATGTCGTTTAGGACGTCGGATAAAGAGGACTAAGAAATTTTTTTTGGCTGCTCCCAATTATGAACACGGCCCTGACCCCATATATATTTTCGGAGGTAGATTTTAGGATAAATGAATAAGACTCACCAAGTATTCGGGGTCTGATGAAATCATGTAATCCATATAACATAAATTTCATCGCGTTTTTTATGTGAAAATGAATACTTTGATAGAAAAAAAAATTTTGACATAAAATATTAATTTTCTGAAACTTTGAAATCAACACTGAGCAGACGAATCTCGAGAAAGAGATGGCGAGTGTCAAACACGCTTGACTTTAGTCATATTTCACAGACACAACACCGACATTGAATAAAAAAACCGCTCTGTATAGCATCCTTGCACAAACTAAACTTCAGAATTATGAAGCAAATTTTGCAATTCAGTGCGAAACAAAAGTGAAAAATACTTCCAAATTCTTTGAGATCTACGCGACAGAAGATGACAGATGAAGAAGCAAGAGAAACCGATCTAGCAGCGCGTTCACAAAACGTTAGCGGCCACTTTTTGTACTAAAATGATCAGAACTTTGATTACTCGGAGAATCACGGTCGGTAATTTATCTTTTTCCTCAAAACTAATTATCTGAATATATGAATAAAAAATTAGAAACTAGCCATTTTCGTTATAATCATGCATCCTGAAATTCTTTTCTGCAGAAATACAAAGAAGAAATACTATTTATAAAGTTATTTCCTAAGTTCACAAATGTTTCGTCAATGCATGAATTTACTAAGTTAAGACACTGATTTATTTCTAACTTCACAAGTCACTTTCTTTTATGAATAGGTCAATTTACCAACCTTGTGAAATTATTAATTTATAAATACACAAGCCTTCATCCTTTATAAATAAATAAACAAATTTATGAAATTTGCCAAATTATTTATTTCCAAATCTACAAGTCCATTGCATATAAACAAATAAATTCCCTAAGTTATCAAATTATTTATTGCTTACTTCACAAATCAATTTCCTTTATGAATAAATAATCTTACGAACCTTGTGAAATTATTTTTTATAAATACACAAGTCCTCGTTCTTCATGAATAAATAAAAAATAAATTCACAAACTTTGCGAAATTATTTATTTCCACTTTCATATGTTTCTGTCACTTATGAAGAAATAGATGAATAATTTTACCAACTGTGCGAAATTATTATTTTTTAAATTCACAAGCCTTTTTCCTTTATAAATAAATAAACTTACCAAAAATTTGGAAATAAATAATTTGGCAAACTTGGTAAATTCATTTATTCATAAAGGAGAGAGGCTTGTGAATCTATAAGAAAAATAATTCCATGAGGTTAGTAAATTCATTTATTTATAAAGAAAATAGGCCTGTTAATCTATAAATAAATAATTTGAAAAGTTAGAGAATTTTTTCATTCATTAACAAGAAAGAGGCTTGTGAATTTAGGAATAAATAATTTCGCAAAGTTGATGAGTTAATTTATTTATAAAGGAAATAGGCTTGTAAATTTCAAAACAAATAATTTCGCGAAGCTGGTAAATTAATTAATTAATTTATGCATCCATAGAGGACAGAGACTTGTGAATTTATAAATAAATAATTCCACAAGGCTGGTTAATTTATTTATTTATAAAAGGAAAGTGGCTTGTGAAGTTAGCAATAAATAATTTGACAACTTAGGAAATTTATCTGCTCACAAGAAGTGGACTTGTTAATTTGAAAATAAATAATTTTGCAAATTTGGTGAATTCATTTATATATTTATTCATAAAGAACAAAGAATTGTCTATTTATAAATAAATAATTTCACAAGGTTGGTAAATACATCTTTTTATGAAGGGAGTAGGCTTGTGAATTTGCAAATGAATAATTTCATGAAGTTGGTAAATTTATTTATTTATTCATTTATAAAGGACAGAGACTTGTGAATCTATGAATCAATAATTTCACAAGATTTTCGAATTTATTCATTTATAAAAGAAAAGTGACCTGTGAAATTAGCAATAAGTAATTTGAAAAATTAGGTAATTTCTTTGTTTATAAGAAATGGACTTGTGAATTTCGAAATAAATGATTTCGCGAAGTTGGTGAATTTATTTATTTATTCATTTATGAAGAACAAAGACTTGTGTACTCTTGAAATAACGGTTTATACTTATATAGTTTCAAAAAATTAAAACATTAGTCTACTGCTTCGAAACCAAATAAAATAGTAACATGCGTTGAATTCTAAACGAAAATACTTGATAAATTATGTACTGCATTTTTTGCTTTATAATCGTTTGTTACCAAAAACCCCTTCTTCTGGCACTTACGTTTGAAATATCACGCTTAAAATGTAAATTTAATAAAACTTGTCATTCATATGATATAAAAATAATGTATAAATGTCATAAGCGAAGACTGTCAGCTCCAGTGTCGACAGGTAACAAGAAGATAATAAAAACATAATGAAAGTATGATAAAGAATTTTCAAAATATTAATAGAAATTCAGCTGAAACTTAGAACCTTCGAATTTTCGAAAAAAAAGAAAAGAATTGCAGATTTCTGATAAAAAAATTGTATAGAAAACAAAACCTTTTCGAAATTCCCTTAGGACATAATTTTAATTTGAGCTCGCGTGAGAAATTAAATTAACTAAACATGTAAATTTGAGAATATAAATAGAACACTTTAATTTTCATCGAAACTAACGAAATGAAAAATATTTTTTACAATGAAAATTAACAGATGCTATTTACGTTTCACATTTTCAATAAATCGTCATTCAAAGAATTTTTTTTAAATAAAAGTTTATGAATTAGGGTGCCCTCACACTGAGACAGAGTGAAAATAATAAAATTAACTGAAACGTTCGAGCTGAGGAAAAACGATTCTATGGTTGGCATGAAAAAAGTGAAAACAAATTATTGAAATCAGTAAAGATCTTCTGTTCCATTTCTTTCATTTGAAAATTCAAATTTGGAAAAATAAAAAAAATGCCCTATTTTTGAAAAGTTATGGAAAAATTTTCATCGTATACAGTTTTAAATCGTGAGCAATTATGAAAAATTAGAAATTAAAAAAAATTTGCTCAGCTTAGAATTTTTTGAAAATGTGCAGAAAAACATGTTTCTTTATTGAATCATATGCACACATTTTGGAAAAAGTTGAATATGTAGAACCTGAAATTTCTTTAGCTTGAACCAAAGAAACATGTTATCATTTTGCTTTTTTGGAAAAAAGTTGAGGCGGTTTAGGAATTTTTGGGATTTTTTTCGAGATTTTTGAACGTCTAAAGCACCACGAAAAATTTTTCTTTCATGGAAGCCAAAAAAAAAGTTTTTTCTGTTCAAGCTGAAAAAACTTCAGGTTCGACATACTTGAATATTTCCAAAAGAATGTGCATATTTTATTCACATTTTCAGAAATATTCACTTAAAAAAAACAATCTTTTATTATTTTTCACTAGCAAAAACTGTACATATAAACAATTCGCCGTAACTTATGAACTAATTGGATTTTTTTTCAAATTTTCGAATAAGAAAAGGGAATAAATATTTAGACGGAGAAAAACATTCAAGTTCAAAAAATTATTTTTCTGAAAAAAATAACTACTTTCGACTTCATATCGTGACCGAAAAAAGGAAGAAAGGAAGGGACGAAATCAAGGAAATCAAGGGAGAAGACCACTATGTATGGGAATAATAATTTTTTATTTTAGAATACCAGTTACGAACAAATTTACGTTTTGGTTATCTATTAATAGACATACTTTAGTCCACTCCGTTAGGACATTAAATCCAACTGTTGGCAGTAAAACCACAGATTATTTTTTATTATTACTTTGATTATTATTGTTTTCAACTGGAAATATTTGTTGAGATACTTTGTTGAAAGTTTGAAATAACAAGTGGTGTTATCGTGAATTGTTATCATAAACTTTAAAGTTTACTCAACTTTTAAACAAATTCTATTTCAATTATCGATGGTACCAACTACACATAATTTGAGCATGTATCTCTGCGATAACATTTTGCAAGCGCGCAATGATATTTGTTGAATTTATATACGATTATACGATTATGATCCGATTGCAAAATACTATAAAAAAGACGTTGAAAAATCGTTTGTAGTTGGTGTTGTTGAAAAACTAAAATATAGTCACTTAAAATTGTAAAAACTATTGATTAATTAATTAATTTATAATCGTAAACAAATATGATCTATAGCTTGATTAGTTATGTTTATTGCTAATTGATTCTTTTTAAAAAACAAAGTCTATCTTGAAATAGACAGATAAATCGTGAATTTTCTAATGAATTTTTTATATAATAAATCAGGTGCATTCTTACTTGTTTTTCGCCGATTTTGTTCATACAAGCATATTCATCAGAATAATAATATCAACATATGATGTTGTCAATAAAATTGTTAATAGGATATCATTTTTTATTACAGTCATAAAAGATTTTATGCATGCGAGTATATACTATATTTACATACAAAATGATATAGAATATGTCGATGAAATATGAATTCGAGGTTTGTGACCGTTTAATCCATATTACTGTCACAAACATGTATCTACCCAAATGCTTTTTGAAAAATCAAAAATTTAATTTTGTAGCCAAATTATGCAAGATGCGAAAAGAGTGTTTGAAGGGGCTATTTCTCACCTCATGAAGAAAATATTCGAAAGAACAATTATTCACCTCAAAAAGGTCTATAAATTTTCTTCAAACTATTTTTCTATACGACGCGTAGTTTTTATTTTGATTGTGAAACATTTTTGAAAAAATAAGAAATTCCATTTTCCAGCAAAACTATGCAAGATACGAAATAAATGTTGGAAGTGAAAATTATTCCTCTCGAAAAGACCTTCAAATAAACATGAGTTTTTTTTCTACACGACGTAAAGTTTTTGATTTATCGCGATGACGCTTTTCAAAGAACAAAAATCTTATTTTCCGGCCAAATTATGCGACATACGAAAAAAAGTCCACAACACAAATTACTGCTTTCAAGAAGACTTACGAAATCATATTCAACCTTTTCTCGATATAATTAAGAGCTTTTCTTTTAAACATCGGAAATGCTATTGTAAATTCGAAAATTCCAATTATCAACTAAATAAGGCAGTATAACAAAAAAAGTTTGGAAAAAAATTATTCCTTTTAAAAGGGTCTACAAAACCTCTTCTCACAATTTTTTAATAAAACTCACCGTTTTCCTATTAAACATTGAAAATGCTATTGTCAAATTTAAAATTTAAGTTTTTGTGATTATATAATTCATCAGAGAATTATATGAATACATATAAAAAATCTAGCGTGAAACGCGAGTATTGTAATGAGAATGTATTCCTGAATGTCGATAGAGATTCAAGTAAATAAATTTTATTTTTAATCTGAAATAAAAATCAACTTAATCTCTATGAAGTAGAAGTTTTGACAGTCACGTCATATTTGCGAGTAAGGTTCTGTATAAACATCACATTGTGAACTAAGCCGAGCACGAAGTGCGAGGACCGAAAGTATCCGAGCGCCTAGCGCGAGGCTAATAGATTATCGAGCGCGAAGCGCAAGATGCGACAGATGCGCGTCCTAGGCACGGTCAAACTTGCGAGCATATATTCGTGACATATATAGCTTTCTTTGCCTATACTAATTTAATTCTACAATCATTTTTACATATTATACATGTATTATTCATCCAGTGCAAACAAAATATTTATCAAAACCCAGGCGCAAAAGTTATGCGCAGTGAAAAAAATGATTTATAATTTTTGATTGTTTCATACATTATAAGGATAAAACGAATAAAAATTATTCAAAATCTTCTCCACTTTGCATGATATTTTCGCCTGGCACATTAAATAAACTCACACTATTGAGTGATTTTTTGTTGGCTGCAGCATTGCTTTTGACAGGGTTTTCCATGTCAAACAGGGAGAGAACGGAGAGGAGAGGGACTAAGAGGAACACCAGAACCCACAAATAATGGAGAATTTCGAAGATACATTGAAACGATGGTCGCTTCCCGAGGATCGTCGGGGCGCCCCTGGAGCCACCGCTGGGGAACACAGCATGTCAGACGGTAGTGATGGTGAGCTGCGTGATGGTCAGGCAGATCTCATCGATCAACAGTCTACGTAACGTAAGAAGATCTGCGACAAGCGGCAAACAGTGTAACGTCAACTGTGTCTGGTAGGGATACTTTAGTTAGCATTAGCGATTTGCAGCCAACCACCTTAACAGGAATACCGTGGGAGAGCATCAACTTAAATACAGCAATGATAGAAAAATTGATGCATTTCTATTATGGAAGCCCGAAGTTCGAAACTAAACGAAAAAAAGGAAACAATTTTATGATAAAACTCGCTGCGAAGTATCCTCATGTACAGAGAGTTGCAGTAAGAGATCTTATCACTAAGTTTAAAAACATCAGAAATAATCTACTTATCTCAGAAGACCTAGCAATGGAGATTAAGCTAGGGGTTGTCTCGGCGGGGGAAAACGTTGATAAAGAATATCACTTGGAGAAAGCTGCACCACAAGCTCAAGCGGCGGCCGGTGAGGCAATACAACACCATCGTGCTATTGCTGTACCTGTGCAACATCATGATGATCCAGTTCCACCACATCCTCCGGATGCAGATGACCTGATTCAATCAGCGGGAGGAGCAGAGATTCAGCAACCAAGAAGGCGACTGAAACGGTCATACCATATGAACAGAGATGTTATGCGCCTTTACTTTTTGACAGAGAATAGCAGAGAAAGTGTAAGGAGAGAACATTATCGTCTCTTCTTATTTAAGTACACGCATCTCTCCACAAGAATAAAGGAAAAGAATCTAGCAGACCAAAAACGCTTAATATCTGCCAACGAATTACTTTTAGCGTTTGAAATAGCTACCATCAAAATGGAAGTAGAACAATAGTCTCTTATTGATGAAATCCGTATGGGAGGTGTGGATAATGAAGAGGTGATTAAAAGTGCAGGCATAGATGCTAGGGATAATGAAGATCAAGCACCGGGTCCACTAGAACTACATTTGGACATTATAGTTTCCGTTGATGTAAACAGCGGAATCCCAGAAAAAATGCCAATGCATTTGAACGCAGAACTAACTGCGTTACAGCTAAAAATTCTTGTGTATTGTGCGGCTGTGTCAGTCGTTCGAATTTTGGGCTTTAGAACTAGGCCTATAATTGCAGTCTCTTCGCCAGGAAGGGAACGAGATACATCGTGTAAAATCAGGTTGAATGTGGATGTCAGCAACGTAAAGAGCGAATTGGGTCAACTGACCCAATAGAGGAAAGGAAATAGAATCAAAAAGCTGATATGCTATGTCACTATAATCATACACCCTAGAATCATCGAGAAATCGACAGCAGCAATATTGGATGAGATTATAGACTTCCAACGACAGAGACTTGATGTTCTTACTGCTAGACCGCGTCGATACAATAAGAGCAGGGCAAGAAGGCAGCAAAATAGAACCTTCTAGGTAGATGAAAGAAGGTTCTATTGTGAACTAAGTAGAGAGCAAAATATCTAGCAAGACACTGATGTTCATGAATTGGAAGACATGGTTGACTACTAGTCGGGTGTTAAGCGGAAAACTAACAGAAGCAACTTAGAAGCTGCGTAATTCCAGCTAGAGAAACAAAGGGCATGCAATAACCCAAGGTGCGAACACGGTGCACAATTTCTGGTACAGATACCTGACGAGTGTGCATCCTGCGTTAGCAAGGTGTTTTCGAGAGATCATCGAACAACCAGATCTGATATCAGGCTTTATGCTCAAAGGTACCACGAATGTGTTGCATAAGAAACCAGACGCTGAGAATCCATCTAAATTTTGACCAACAGCCTATCTCTCAACGAGTAATAAGTCTAACAGCTGTAATTGCAGATGGGGTTCACTCTTATTGCGAAGAGGATAATATCCTAACAGAAGAACGACAAGAATGTTGCGAAAACTCGCGGGACGGTGAAGACTTGGTCACAATTGATATCGCGGCCATCATGCAAGCTAGAAAACATCAAAAAAACTTGCACATGTCTTATATTGACTACGAGCAGGCGTTGCATTCGGTACCACATGACTATTTGCTTGAACTTTCAAAAGTTCACAAGATCAGCCCACGTATCATCGACTTCTTACGCCTTGCGATGATGCTTTAGGGAATAAAAATTTAGTATTTTGACCATGGGGGCAACCAAGGATAACTAGATTAATTTGCATCACAACGGGTATCTTTCAAGGAGACTTTTTTGGTGCATCATGGTTCTATTTAGCGATGAATCCATTGAGTAAATACTGAATAGCATGTCTCATTGGTTAGGAGTACATGACAACGAGGACGGTCACCATCCGTCCCATCTTCTGTACATGGATGACCTAAACCTGTATGCTAATTTCAAACCAGAAACTACAGTGAGTGATCCATATCACAAAGCAGTGTCCCAATGATATCTACATAGAGTTCGGACTAGATAAACGCAGGACAGTGCATGTAATCAGGGAAGAATTAGGGACCGCAGGATGGTTCTGAGGAGTTCTCTCAATTTGGCCATTAAAATCAGGGCTATTAACACCTATGCTATCCCTGTCCTCAAGTACTCATTTGAGCTCATTAAATGATTGAACACTAGGGCGTATCGAAAAAAGTCGTCTGCGCGAGGTTCTAATAGCAATAAAAACTTTCTTTTGGGAGTAAAAATACTGTCTGAAGTTTCATAAGAAAATTCCTTCTGTCTCCGTATCGTAGATATGGCTAAAAATCCCAAAAAACGAAGCAGCTCTTCAACTTCGAAAAACAAATTTATTTTTAAGATTTGAAAAATCAATAAAAATAGTGCAAACCAAGTCTATTTATACCTGTATAGTGATAATTCCATCAAAATATTTTCACCCTCCCTAAGTGACTTTGAAATTTCAAAAAATCAAAAAAGTCGACTTTTTCGTTAGCAAAAAATGATATATGAGATATGTCGATATTAAAATTATTCTTATTGATTTTGAATAACAAGAAAATATCTAAAAGTGATATATTGCTTTTTATTTCACAACAAAATTAATTTCCGGTGTCTGAAAAAGGTTGAAATGAAGCAAAAATGGGTCAAATGAGGTAAGTTGAGCAAAACTGTCAAAGAAAACAGATTACGGGTATTGTTTGTCAAAGTTCTAGTAACTAAAAACTATTAAAATTAAAATCGTAGCTAAACCTCTTTTGAAAATATTTGGTTTGAAGAAAAAATTTCATACTTGCGCGTTACTAATTTTTTGAAAGTACAAGGTAATCTGTAAGTAAATTAATAGAAATATGTTGTGTTTAAAGTATATTTGGTACCAAAGCAGAAAAAATATTATTTTGTCTGAGAAAGATGTCAGAGTAAACCATGATTTCATCTTTACAAGTGCGTGGATGAAAATTCAAACTGCTTGAAATAAATTAATATGGTACTGTCTGTTGTTCATTAAAAGATTGATTTTATATTGTTCCCAAAACTCAGAAATTCTCGATGAAGAGACTCGCCTGGTTGCCTCAATCACAACTCTAAACCTTCATCATCACCTTAATTTCTAAGACATTCTTCTAAATGTTCAATGACTGCATGTACTTGAAGTGTATAGAAAGGGCCTTTTAGAGGTTTCTTGAGTGTTCGTAAGCTTTTGGAAGTTTTATCCAAACAGCAATTCCTTTTCATCGAAAAACACCTTTCACCAATTTCGCTCATTTCCTTTAAGGCTGGCAAAAATAGCATAACTTCCAAAGGAGAGCGATTTTGAAGGAAAACTTTGTCTAATAAGCCATCAAAATATCTTAAAAGTTTTCGACAGGCACTTCCCTCGGAAAGTTCCCCTTGGTAATAATTCTTTGATACAAAATAAAGCTTTTTCGAACACCTAAGTGCTTCAGTTCTTCTTTGAAGAGGAAGTAAACCAACACAAAAAATATGGTTTACAGACCCTTATAAAAGGTGTAACTCTGGTAGAACTCATTTTTGAATTACTTTTGAAAGTAACATGCTATATACTATATACTATATATGTTATATATAGTTATACCTTTTACAAGGATTTATAAACCATATTTTTTCAATGGCTTAGTTCCCCTTCTAGAGAGAACTGAAGCACGTAGGTGGCTGCAAGAGCTTAATTTAGTATCGAAGAATTATCAAGGGAAACTTCTCGAGGAAAATGCCTGCCAAAAATTTTCAAGATATTTTGATGGCTTATAAGACGAAGTTTTTCTGGAAAATTGCTCTCCGTTGAAAGTAACGCCATTTGTGTCAGCCTCCAAGGAACTAAACAGAATTGTTAAAATGTGTTTTTCGATAATAAGAAATTTTCCTTCCGATAAAATTTCCAAAACTTAACAAAATCTTAAGAAACTATTCAAGGCAACAACCCTTTCTATGACACTTAAAGTACATTCAGTTATTGAAGATTAAGAAGAATTTCTTGGAAATTTAGGAGATGATGAAGGTTTAGGATTGCGGTCGGAACAGCCTGGTAATACTCTTTATAAAAAATTTCTCAAGCTTTGGGAAAAGTATAAAATCAATCCTTTGATAAACAACAGACAGAACCAAATTAACTTATTAAAGCAGTTGTGAAATTTTCTTCCACGCACTCGTAAAAATGATATCAAGGTAGGTTTACTCTTATATCTTTTTTGCTTAAAATAATATTTTTTCTGCTTTAGTACCAAATATACTTTGAGCACAATATATTTCTTTTAACTTATTTACAAATTATGCTTTTTTTCAAAAAGATAGTAACTCGCAAATATAAGAGGATTTTCTTGAATTAAATATTTTTAAAAAAAGATCATCTACGATTTTAACTGACATGGTTTTCAGTTACTAGAACTGTGACAAACATCACACTGTCATCCATTTTCCTTGACATTTTTGTTTGACACATTTTTCATTCAGACACACCCTGATAGGTGGAACTGAAATGTCAACTTCGAAGCCAAACACGGCACTATAACAATAAAAATTGTCATCTCGGAAGCCTTTTATTGTATGCGTTGATAAAAAGTTTCGAAGTCACATTAGAGAAACAGAAAACACCTTCTTTTTGGTTTGAAAACAAAAAAAAATGTTTTGGAGTGTACTTTCTTCTACACAAAAAATTCTAAACATTTTTTGGATAAACATTCGTTTCGAAGACATGTTTGTAATTTCATTAGAATATAGAAAATTAACATTCATACATTTTTATAACTTTTCATGAACCATTTTGACTCGTAAAGTCTGCCGAAATAAGTCTCAAAATTTTATAATAGTGTACTTCAAGTTAGAAAATAATTTCGACACAAATTAGTCTAACAAATCAATAGTCTATGTCGAAAAACTTTCCCATGTTATAAAATACATCCTAGTATATATATCCATGAGAACTAAAAACAATTATAACATTATTTAGAACTTCAATTCACTCACATGTCGGAAACCAAAGCTGAAATCTATCTAAAAATCGCTCATATACAAAAAATTATACATATAGATGAAACATAAACTCGAAGTTTTTGACGGCTGAATCCATCTAGTACAAAAATGCGTCTCTTTGGTCTTTTTCATCCCACAAGACAAAAAACGCAAGAAGAATAAAAGCAATTTATTTTAATTAAATGATTACTTTTTCAGTGTATGTTACTTCTTATTTGATCTTACAAATGCTTAAGGAGAGAATTGTACTGGAAAATAAACATTTTTTGTACGAATAGCTCCGAACTACAATTTTAGATATTTGTACCGAATTCACAGTAAAAATAGGCCTTAGCATCCGGCTGGGTTATTTGTCTCCTAATTTAGGTACGCATAGACACTCCCAACTTTTGAAAATGTTAATATGTTATGTTCCTAGAGATAACGTAGCCTTCTTACAAGTTTCACCATATTGCCTTCTTATCGTTTCAAAAAAGTTGAAAATCGCATTCTAATTTTGAATTATTCTATTTGTTACATTTCCCATTCCTATCATCTTCTTTTGTAAATATATACATCCCCAAAAAATAATTTTATATATTTCATTTAGGTAATTAGTTCCTTGCCATGATCAAATAAGTAATTTTCCACTAATCTTTAATGGCTCACTTTTCTTTTGTTTACTAGAATTTATCGAAACTTTAACAAAAATACTTTATTCTCATTGTTTCTCTCAAATGATTTAGTCGGAGTCTGCAGCTGATACAACCTTTATGGCCAAGTTTTTTTCTTATTATGTATTATATATTATTTTTTTTTTATTTTTATTATTATTTTTTTTATATTATTATATAATTTTATTATTATGAATAAGTTTTTTTTTTGATGCTGAAGATCAGCAGAAAATCGTTCAGAAAATGAAGCTTCGGCTCATAAGTTTCCTTTTGTAAAGTTGAGGAACCTTTTTACAGTTCTGAAATACTTCGCAAAGTGGCGAAATAAGCTGAAAAGTTGTTGCGAAATAACTGATGAGAAAATGCATTTTCCTAACACTGATGTCTCCACAAGGTGGAATTGAATCTATGCAATAATAGATACTGCAATTGAGATGCAACGCGCATTAACTCTGTTATGTAAATCAAGCGAGCCACTGCAGCAATACTTTATTCTAGCTAATGAATGGTCGCTGCTAACAACAGTTTTCAAATTCCTGCGTTATTTCCGGGAACTAACTGAAACTTTGAGCGGGGAAAAATATGTAACACTACGCTTGATTGCAATTAGTTTCAACATGCTCGTTGATCGAATAGCTTCTGTCATAGATGCTTCAAGAGAGAAGCTAGACATGAGCTCAACATATCAAAGTGTGCTAGAAGTATTAAAAGTATGTTTGGCCAAACTGATGAAGCACTATACAAAAAGTAATTGGGTATACTGTGCTGTTCTCATTTTGGACCCAAGACACAAACATGAAGCGTTTTATAAAACATATTCTGGGGAAGGAAAATGGTTGCAACTTCCTTACAAAAATTCCAGACAATTCACAAGATTACGTACTACAAACCAGAGGTAAATTAAATTGATTTTCTTAATCAAATCTTCTGAAGTATAATAATGTAAATAATGGACGTAATTTATTCTTTTGTTTCTTGATAAGCGCACTTTGTATCCCGAATTTGTTAATTTATAAGGAAACGCCAGAAAAGGACTTTACAAGATGTTCAACATCCACCGACGATTCTGAAAATTCAAAGGATGATGATGTGTACGAGACACTCAATTTGCGCGGCTTCTTTGAAAATGAAAAGAAGCAGCAGAAGAAGAAGAATGATTCTCAATCTTCTCGTCATGAATGGCAAAAAGGAATTGATCTGTATCTGAAACAAGAATGTGTAGATGAAGACGAGGACGTATTAGAATGGTGCTATAGTAACGAAAAATGAAACCCAACCTTATTTTCAATGGCTCGCGATTTGTTCAGCATACAAGCGACGTACGTTGCAGCTGAACGACTCTTTTCACGTGATTCCTTAACAATTAGGGAACACAGAAATCGGCCTAATAACGAATTCATAAAATGAAACAGCGAAGCAAGTCATGAAAATGAAGGTTAAATAAAAAGATGAGACAAATTCAATTTTAAAACGTTTCGGTCACTGTTTTGGGCCCTCATCAGTCAAAAAACGATTATTAAGTTATTAAAAAACATACAAATAATGTATAAAAAAATACAAAACAAAAAAATAATAATTGATAAAAATTGAAATTTCCAGTAAAGAGAAATGGGTTGTCTCACAAAAGGAGGCCCTCAATTTTAAAACTATATCGGCAGGTAAATGAATATTAAGAACAGCGAAGAAGACGGAAGGTCAACAAGAAAATAAAAGCAAAACATACCTGGTACAAGATAAAATAGAAGATAGAATCAGAGTAAGAATCCAGCAAAAGTAAAAAAAGAATTAATAAACAAATAAATAATTAACGAAAACAAATAAAAAATATAAATAAATAAGGGCGAAAGCCCGACATTCCGCTTGGCACGGTGAAGACGAGTGACTGATCAACTGAAGGAAATTACGAGAATTCAAACAAAAAACCAGAAAGTGAAGACTTGGTCGATAAAGTAGAAAGGAATTTTAACGACATAGAAATTTAAATTTTTTAAAATTTTTTATGAGGTTTGCAAACATCAGGAAATAGTTTATTTTCATTGCTAGAATTGACTGTATTTGGTACTTTATTTCTTTTGTACTTTATTTCTTCGCTGTTCTTAATATTTATTTACTTGTCGATATAGTTTTAAAATTAAGGGCCTCCTTTTGTAAGACAGCCCATTTCTTTTTACTGAAAATTTTAATTTTGATCGATTTTTATGCGTTCAGTTCCTCCTAAAGGAATAGTCAACTATCAAATGTAAACAAGTTTCTCTTATCAATCAACGAATCTTCCTTTTACGCTGCACGAGAACCGGCTTGATTCCTTCACACATCAATTGTAAATAAAAAAATTTGAATATTTATTTCTTCAACTCTCTAAACTCTTATGAGTTGAATCGTCTTTTCTTTAATTCATCGATCAATATTCTGAATTTAGAAATTGCTGACATCCAATTCGCTATAGATCATAATAATTTTAGGTTGAATCAATTTGAAAATATTGTTCAGA